>JAYJMF010000017.1:2939903-2950196 GCA_036873715.1 Salvia sclarea
CATATCCGTGTACTCAAGAATACCGTGTACTCATGAACAATATCAAGAAGCATAAACAAAATTTAGCAGGCCTTAAACCCTAAACCCCACCAACAAAACTACAAATCTAAGGAGTAACTTACCGGAGGAGGAGGAGGTCGAAGCGGCGAAGACCGGCGATGCTCCTGCTCCGGCGAGAACTGCTCCTGCTCCGGCTCCGGCGAGGACGGCTCCTGCTCCGGCGAGGGCTGCAGCTGCGCCTCGGGCTCCAACTCGGGCTCGGGCTCGGGCTCCAACTCCAACTCGTCGGAGGCCGTCTCAGAATTCTCGCCGGACGCCGGCAAGTAGTCGGATTCTGTTTCCGACGAAGACATGAGCACGACTCGTGGCAGGATTCGGGGTTTATCTCGTGGCCTCGATTCGATTTTTACAGCAAGAAAAATGGAGGAAGAAGAGAGTAATTTTTTAAAAAATTGGTAAAAAAGTGAAGAAAGATAAAAAAAGAAAAATGGGGGGAGGGGCATCGGTTGTTTAACCGAGAGAGAGGAGAGAGGAGAGAGGAGAGAGAGAGAGAGAGGAGAGAGGAGAGAGGAAATAAATTATCTTTTCAAAATTAAATCAAAATAAAATTTATATTAATATAATATTCAAAGTGGCTAAATAAGAATGTGATTTCAAATTGTGGCTAAAAGCAATATGTTTATTTTCAAAAGGGCTATATATGCATTTTGCCCTTTATATTATAAAACTGTTTTACAAAATCATAGATAATCGTAAATTGTACGTTATGAAATCATAACAAATTAATCAGAGTCGTATATGAATCTGAATTGGGTTTTCAGAAATTATTTAACTATACATTATATTAACCACTACAAAAAAAATAGCCGAATAACGATGGATCTAACGACGGAATACATTTCCGTCATTAATAGTGACGGATCTACGACGGATTTGTGACAAAAAAATACAATTAGATTTTAACGACAAAATCTACTACGAATTGGCGACGGAATTGTGCAGGCCCGTCTCAATGAACATTGAGGCCCCGTGCTAATTATGAAAAATTGATTTGACATAATAGCTTAAACTCAGAATAAATGCAACATTTTTGTGTTAAAGATGAGATTTGAACAAACATCATCTACTACGGATTGTCGACGGAATTGTGCAGGCCCGTCTCAATGAACATTGAGGTCCCGTGCTAATTAATGAAAAATTGATTTGTAATAATAGCTTAAACTCAAAATAAATGCAACTTTTTTGTGTTGAAGATGGAATGTGAACACATATCAATCAATGCAAATGAAAGTAACAATCAATCCAACTAAACTAGCAAGATAAATTAATAATTAATGGTACAATAATATATATATAAAAATAGAAACCAAAATATTTTTTTGGGGCCCTCATTTTTGGGGGGGCCTGTGCCGTCGAGCACCTTGAACCCCCTAATAGTCGACCCTGAAATTGTGCAACACCCCTTTAACAATAACTAAAAATTCCGTCGTTAATGGTAATAACGGATGTTTTCCATCATAAACATTTATGCAATATTTAATAATATAATTAATTATTATTAACGAAGGAATGTATCGGGCGTTATAAGTTAATCGATTATTATAATTTTTTAATTATTTTTGACGACGAAATGGGTCCGCCGTTATAAGTTAACCGATTATTATTATTTTTTTAATTATTTTTAACGATGGAATGGGTCAGAAGTTAATATTTTATTATTATTATTATTTTTAAAATCATTAACAACCAAATAATATGGGAAAATAGTTATTCTATATCTATTTTTTCTTTAAAAAAACTCCAAATCAGAAAACAACTATTCACGTAAACCCTAATTGAACTCATTCTCTCCTTCTCTCACCAGCAATTCCGGCGACGTGGTCGCGACTGTGCTTCGCCGGCCATTCCGGCGACGTGGTGGCCGTGCTTCATCTCTGCTGCTGTCGAGTCTCCTCGGCGCTGTGCTTCGACTCGCCGTGTTCCACCTTGCCGGCGCCGCGGCGCTTCACCTCTGTCGTCGCCGCGTCTCTATCGCCGCCGCGCTCCACCTGCCGTGGCCGCGTCTCAATCGCCTACTAGGTTTCAAATTTCATCTAGTTTGTTGAGTATTAATTTGTTGTTATCTGTGTGTTAGCCTTCTCTGGTTAGTTTGCTGATTTTGCTGATTTGAGTTCCGAGATTGTGATAATTTGCTGATTTTGTATTTGACTTTTGCTGATAATTACACGAGCCTTCTCTTGTAATTTGCTGATTTTGTATTTGAATTCCGAGATTGTTTTGCCACGTAAGCTTCAACTTTTATGTTTTCTGGATTTTGGATTGTGAAGCTTATGTGGCATTTGTTTTGCCAAGTGGAAAAGAATTATTATAAAAGTTGAATAAAAAACATAAAAGATACAAAAATATAAGTTTGATAATTATTTTGATACAAATTAAAATTTAGTAATCAATTTGATACAAATACCATAGTTTAGTAATAATTTGTAAAATTAATCCACCATAAATGAAAAAAGATACTATATATTTTGTGAAATTTTTTTTAAAAAAATTGAGACATATTTTTGGTAGTTGGAGGGAGTATAACTCGAGTAATCTCTTGTGCGCCGCATCTTATCATATAAGAGCAATTACAATTTCTAGATTCGTATACAATCGAATCCACGAATAATTATCCAAATATAACATTACAAATGAAGTAAGTTGGCCAATAATCAATTATTGAAATAAGATGATAGACATATAAATACCTCTACGAAATTACACTCATCAAGAATTGTTATTATTTTTGTCATTTTTGTCGTATGCAATATACTTTTTATTTTTGGGACACAATCTTTATAATTAAACCATACAATCACTTGTTATGTACAAAAAATTAAGGAGTATTTCATTACTCATTCAATTTCACGCGATGAGATTATTTCTCCACTAATTAAACATATATCAGTTTTTTGTTAAAATTTGCATCATCCTTGGGTTGTACATTTACATTACATTACATCTATTATTAGAAGTGCTCATTGGAAATACTGATGTTAAATGTCAGAATAAAAGCATTTTAAAAATGGAGATAGATAGTGGAGTAGTATAAAATAAGATGACAACTATTGACAAGAAAAAAAAACAAATGAGCCATCAATTTGTATGTCCGGAATCTAGACACAAGTCAATTAGAGTTAAGAAGATATTTTGAGTCCGCATTTCCGAAAATGCCCCTACAATCTGTTTCAATTTCCGACGACAAAAACTCCTCAGTGCTCTGCTCCGCCCCACTGTGCTCTGCTCCAACTGACTCAGTGAGTAGTTAGTAAAACTAAAACAAAGAGCATTTCTCAGAGATAGCATAGCAGAGCACAGAGAGCTGAGGCGATTTTCCGGAGATTCAAACATGGGTAAATCAACTGCATCATGCTTCAAGATCATCGCCTGCGGCAGTGATTCCGTCGACCATGGCGATATTCAAACTCCCGAAGTATGTATCTATCCGTTTACTCCTTCCTAAATGTTCTCCGTTTCATTTTCTATTTTTACTTCACTATTTTACGCTTTGGGTTTCGAATTTGAAGAATCTGCGGTGCTAATAGTTCATGCTTGTGTGCTTCGTTTTGAATTTTGAGTTGGTTCCCAACAGTTTGGAATCTGCATTCTGTGTTTTTTCTGTTTTTGGATGGGTAGAATGCTGAAATCATTAATGCATCTAGTTTTGTGGCTGAATCTGAATTTGACTTGATTCAGTTTGATTCGACGTTTTATTTATTACCTTTTTCGATGAGTGTGTGTATACATTCTGCGTTCATTCGATCACTTGACTGATTTAACTGATGAAACCTACGATACAATCTGCCTGAGTGACTTTGGGTGCGAATTGACCTATAATTACTACACCTTTCAGTCTAAAGTTGTAATTTGTATGCTAAATCTTGATTAAATGGTGGGGTCCAATGCTTCTGCTGAAGATTTTGGTGTGAATTTATGGAATTTTTAAAGGAAAAGTTGCCATGGCTTAAGTTGGAATCTTTCATGGAGAATTTAGTTATTCTTTCCTGCATTTCACCTTCTTCCTTTTGTTTTGTTCAAAGATTTTGAAGGAGGTTTTGGTCCAATTAGATAAGATTGAAATATTCTCCAGAAATTTCTTCTATTGACTTTGTCCTGAGAAGCTCTATGTGAACGGCCTCCTGCAATGGTTATTGCAACTGGAATGAGGACGTGATGACTGTACTGTGACTCAGTAGCGATGAACCATTGTGGTTTGTCATTGCTATATTAATGTGTTAAAATCAGGAGGTTGTTTTGTCATTATCACCCTACTTTATATTTATTTAATGTAACTAAAGAATTCAGGTTGTTGATTGTGGTACCCCCTCACTCTCCAAATTGGGAAAGAAAATAGAAAGATCCTATTTATGGCAGTATTTGCTAGCATTGAGTAACCTAAATGCCATAAATAGTTGTGAAACGTTCAATAACGACTGATACAATCATATGCAGAAATTTGGAGTCTAAGACTTGTTGTTCTTCTTCTAAGCTCCTTTGCAGATGTATATTATGTTTTCAATAATTTTTGTCTCGAAAGTGAATTTCTCCTTAGAGTATTTGCTAAACTGCTTATAGAAACTATAAGATCTTGCTGCTCCATCATTGTACTTGATCACATTGTTTTTTTTCTTTTTTCTTTTTTTCTTTTCATTCCCATCTTCTTAGTTGAACTTGTGTGCTACATATGGTGATAATAAATACAACTGTAAGTTTTCGTGCTTTCTTTATATATCTGCATCTGGATCTGACTAGCACATAAAGTATTTGTAGTTTCTACATCTTATTGCTGTGATTTACTTGTGTTTTGCTATTCTTTTCAAGTTTCTGGAACGAGATATTCCTGTTTTCAGTGCCCCACCTTTTTGCCTATCAGTGCACTAGATTCTAAAGCCACATATGCTTCCGAGTTCCTATGTATAAGCACACATGTCATATAGCAATTCATTTTCCATTTTTTTGAGAACTGTCGATACCCTTTGTAGTTTGAAGTGTCAGCTTACACATGTGAACCAATGATATTTCACATGAGAACAACACTGGAATTACTCTTAGCTAATTAAACCTTGAAGGATTCTTACATCTGTTAGGAGACTCATTGTCATGTGTAACGATTTTTAGTGCTGATTCTTTTATAATCAAGTCTAGGTTTTTGCATCAAGTTTTATAGTTAGGAGCTACTAAAATATCATTTATAAATAATTACTATGGACTAGATCACCTTTTCTCGTGTTTCCTTTTCTCTGTTTTTGGTCTGTTTTGGAGTATGGTGCTACTTCACTAGACTCTCTTCCAGAGAAATTGATTGTTATCTGTTTTTTATTGATTCTGTCTCCAGAGGATATATAAGCTAAGTAACAACATATATCATTGGCAAACAAGATGATACTCCCTCCGTCCCATTATTCATGTCATTATTTAGGAGAGTTGAAAAGTAGTGAAAATTGATGCAGTGGTGATAGGAATATATATTATTTAAAGTTGTGTGAGTAATAAAGGTGTAAAGTGATGATAGGAATATATATATATTATTTAAAGTTGCGTGAGTAATAAAGGTGTCCCAAAAAGGAAATGAGCCCATGAATAATGGGACAGAGGGAGTATGTACTAATTTGGTAGGAAAATAAATAAATTATTAAATAACGCTACACTCTTTGTGGACTCCTATCAATTCATTTAGGAGAATGCATAGTCATGTAAAACGTTACAGGCGAATTGACTGATACTCATTGTCAATCAGTAAAGGTCCTTGTTAGTGGTATCCCTGAATTGGCATGTCTTGTGCAGGAAACAATCAGAAGATATGGATCATATCTTCTTGCACTGCTCATTTCTCCTTAAATTTTTATATAAATTGTAGTCATAAGGGAATTTGGCCTACAATGGACCATCCATTATTTTGTCTCCAATCTTTTCTTAAGGAGGTCACATTAGCAAAAAGAGTAAATGTTTGTGTGGGATAGAATTACAGTGTTATACTGGTCTCTTTGGCTAGAAAGGAATTGAAGGATTTTAATGAGAATCAGGAGGGTATCTAGTGGAGTTGTGGAATAGGTTTAAGTTTATAGTAGCTTGGTGGCTGTCAGAGCATAATAAGTTCGAAGCCTCTGTATCAGATAACAGATAACTACGTAGTGGAATTGTACTGTTTATATAGGACTATAGTCCAAATATATTCTTTAGGTAAGACTCATCCCTACTCCCTTGTAGTGCTTTTTCTTTAGTAATGAAGTTGGTTGTTTATACTTACTAATTTAAAAGGAAAAGTGATTGATGATGAGACACTTATATGCAATCATATATTAAATAGTTTGATGATGTGAAGCTCTGAAAGAGCTTAAGATATGGAAGTCAGATAACGTGCACTAATGGTTTCGGAAGGTATTTGTTTCTTTCGTCATTAATTGTTTTAACCTTATTTGCAGAGCAAGGATTCAAGTGCTCGGAGTGGGTGGAGTTTTCGGAAGAGATCTGCTAGACATCGAGTATTGAGTAACACTATCATCTCAGAAGCACATTCTTTCACTGATAAAGAAAGCCCAGAGTCTACTGTTGCAAACTTACAAGTGCAGCCAAACTTAGCTGTTCCAGAAAAGGCATCTGTAATTCAATGGACAGACGAAAAGGAAAAGATGTCTGCTCAAGCGGACTCAAATCTATCAGACATAATAGCTACCAAAGAAGATGACTGTAGTGTAGAAGCAACCCTTGAAGTGTCCAGTGCCATTCTAATCCAAGCTGCCATCAGGGGATACCTGGTATGTTGCTGTTCATTAAAGTAGTTTTTGCTGTTTCAATTAATTAAATATAGATGTATCACGTCGTTCTTGCTGTGTGTTACCAGGCCCGAAGGTTGCTTTTGAAGCAGAAGCACATAATCAAACTGCAAGCTGCTGTAAGAGGTCATTTAGTTCGAAGGCAAGCTGTTGGTACTCTTCGGTGCGTTCTAGCCATTATCAAAATGCAAGCTCTTATACGAGCACGCCACAGCCGTCTACTTGTCGAAGGGCTGGGTCAGGGCGACTTTGAGGAGAAGAAGAAAAACAGTGCAGTCGATGGTCTCAGTCCAACAGTCTTGGTAACAGAATTTAATCCATTTGTTTGTTTAACAATATTTCACCTCCCCCTCCTAAATCCTAATCCTCCAGTCCATGGTTTATTGTTGTGTTACCTTGTGATCTTTTCTCGGTTTACATTTGAAGCTGTCTTCAAAATATAATTGAAATATTATTTGATTTTCATTCTAAGTGGTTTTAACTACTTATTGTTACCTTTTTCTTTTGCGGACTGATTGAAAATTCTAATTTTTGCAGTCCTTTTGATTTTTACCTGACTTAACCTGATGGATATGAATTCCTCTAGAGTCCTTATTTACCTGACTTTTCTCACCCTTGTCTTTCTGTTTCAGAGGAGCAAAAGAGAAGCCAAGACAAATGGTACCTACACCTATATTTCCATTGAGAAGTTACTTGGCAATAAATTTGCTCGTCAGGTAAAATATTTTGTTCTGGTTAAGTACACAACATTTTTGCACCATAACCAGATGAGTTAACTCATGCAGACATTTTATTTCTTTACCGATATATTTTTAGCTTATGGAATCTACACCGAGGACAAAGCCTATCAACATCAAATGTGACCCTGTAAAATCAGATTCTGCCTGGAAATGGCTTGAAAGATGGATGTCAGTTTCATCAGTGAGCAACGAAGAGCAAGATAAATCTGGGTCAGCTGTAGAGCAGCATGAGAAGGAAAACCTTGGGTGCTCCGAGGACAAAGGGAATATTTTAGTTCCAGGGTGTGAGTCAAAAGACTTAAAATCTGCTTTGAGACCATCAGCTGAATCATCTGCTAAGGATGAACACTTGATTACTCACGATGCTGACAACTTAGACCTCTATGCATCTTCAGACCCTCCATTGATGAGTCGTTCAAAACTGCAGAACGTTGAAGAGTCAAATTTAAGATATGATATGGCAGAATCAGGTATTGTTGAAATGATGGAAGCAGACTTGATAGAAAAGGTCGATGCTAAGCCTGTCTTAGATAAGGATGAAACTGAAAATCAGCAAGACATGCCTGACTCAGAAGGGTTCTCCTTTGAGCAACCCGAAACTGAGAAAAAAAGGTTTTCTCAGAAGGCAAAGGCAAGTAATCCCTCTTTTATTGCGGCCCATTCAAAATTCGAAGGACTAAGTTCTGGTTCTACTGATCCACCATTCAAGTCTGAGGAAACTGGATTAAATAATACCTCCATATCCAATGTCGTGGCTGTTCAAGTTGCTGGCTCAGAATGTGGTACTGAGCTTTCCATTACTTCTACCCTTGATTCACCGGATATGTCTGATGGGGGAGTCTATGATCTTGAGCTGGAACCTAAAATTTTAGATGCAACTGACCCTCCTAGAAGCGGAGAGAAATTAGGATGTGAAGGTTATGAGAACTCTAGCATATTGGGAACTGAACTATCATATGCCAACATCGATCACTTGGAGAGAAATGAAACTGTCCACCCATCTCCTGGTGAGTGTGTTAATTCTGTGATTGCTTCAGACTCTCCACCCCACGAGAAGAAGCTCGAATCAGATCAAAGCAACACGCAGCAGGTGAAACCGGGATCTGATGCAATCCATGTGGTGGACAAGTCATCGCCCCAAGTTTCTCCAAGAAGCCATGTAACTCACCCTGAATCTCAAACAACACCTTCCAGCCAGGCTTCTGTCAATCATAAGAAAAGCAATGGTGCAAAAAGTAACTCCAATGATAGGAAGAAGTCTTTATCTGCTGATAAGAGTTTTGTCTCAACTCCTAATCGTGATTCTCCCACACAAAATAGCTTGAAGCTGCCAGAGGAGCCTAAATCTGGTAAGAGGCGAAAATCCTTTGGTTCGACAAAACTTGATCTTACAGATCAGGAACCAAGAGAGGGTAGTAGCCGAAATCCGCTACCAAGTTACATGCAACCAACTAAATCAGCAAGAGCCAAAGCATTATCAAGTGGATCTCCAAGATCAAGTCCAGTTGCACAAGACAAGGATATCATGATCAAAAACAGGCCCGACCATCCTGGTAAAAATGAAAGAGAAGGATCTCCTCGTGTTCAGCACTCCCCATCTCAGGCACAACAGAATGCAAAAGGAAATGGCACCAATTCCCCTCAAGGTACTATCTGAACTTCTTTGTCATTCAAGCTTGTTGTTGTCGTATTACATGGATGCAGATGATTGTGCTTGACTGCTGATAGTATTCTACTGCTGAACTGAACTTAATACTTTCTGGTGATTGGAAGACAATATTTTATTGCTGAAATTTGTAAATTTGCCCGACTAGATGTTGTAGTTTCTATCTGTATCTATATATTGTTAGCCGTAAGCTCTTTGTGTCACCTCATTAACTTTGTCATGTATTTCTTTGTTTCTTCTTGGTGTTCACTTAACTCAGACCGGAAATGGGTGCGCTAGACATTAATCTTGTGACCGCAACTGATGATATTCGAGCATGTCCCAGATGGTCATTTTGCTTTCTCGGCTGCTGTGTAGATTTATTGCCCCTTAGCATGATATGTACAAGTGTTATATTATTGGGAGAGATGTAAAGTTCAGTGCGCATGGATGTAAATTTATCATATTGTTATTTATTTCCGCCTGATGATTTTTTTTCCTTTAAACGTCTCTCATTTGAGTCAAATTTGGTTATATTTGTATTTTGTATTTTGACTCTATTGAGGTTTTAGTTTTGCTGTTTTAATGATTTGAGCTGAGTCCCATCTGTACTTAACACTAGGTCTTGGGGCAATTAGTTCCTTTCAAGATTCAATGTTTAGTTTTTCCTCTTTAGACCAGAGACAAATATGTAAACTCTACTGTTTGAAATTTAATATAATGTTTAAATTTTAAATTTCTTGATTTCTTAATTGTGCATGCTACTGAAAATCTTACGTTTGGATTTCAATATTGTTTAGATTCACCATTGCTTCAGAATGATCTAAAATTAAAGCAAAATGAATCTCAAGCAGTTCTTTACGAGCTGAGGTTGATTTCTCAAATAACTCTCTACTAAAATACCTATTATCGTTACTAAAATCTCAAATAAAAAACTATCTTATTCTCAGAAGTTTCTATTATACTTACAATAATAATGATATTTAATATTAGGGCAAATCTCATATTAAATCCTAAATTATGTGGTTTGTACCAAAAATATCCTGAACTTTCAATAATATCAATAAAAGACCTAAACTATTGATATTGTACCAAA
>JAYJMF010000017.1:2972445-2986256 GCA_036873715.1 Salvia sclarea
ATAAACTAGAGAGAATAATATAGAGAGAACAAGTAGAGAGAATAACAATGTATTCAAGAGTATACAAATGTGTGTTATAATGAGGAGTAAAATCCTCTATTTATAAGAAGATACAAAATTTTAAGATTATGATTTAGATATCACCTATATATAGTAGGTCAATATATACCATGATGAATAAATATTCTATAACACATATCTTTATTTTTTAAAAAGAGTCTGAGAAGACAAAACCAATATCTACGGTAAAATCCAATTTAAATTATTTTGTAGAGATGGTAAAGGAAACCACGTCAATCCCAACAAGATGGACCCCACATTTCCCATATAAATAAGGGTGATTACTGTGCGAACGATCTGCTCGCTTTTTTTTTTTTTCTTTAACTGAATTGTCAATTACGTTTTTGTGCAATTTCGTAGTTTTGGTGATTTCTATTTTCAATTCATTTGTAAATTTATTATGTCGATATTTCGATTTGCTAATAATTTGTTATAACGTCCTCTAAAATTTTTAAGCATTAAGATATTAGTGACGAATGCAGTATTGGCTGTCTTTATCTAATTCTAAGATTTCTTTTTAGAAAAAGAATTGTAATATTTCCTATAGCCTCAGCTTATAACAATATTCCTTGCCCTAAGGAAATATTCACGATAATTTTTTTTATTAGACAAAAGAAATTTGTACTAAATTATGGTACAAGAGGTACCAATCCAAAATAAAATCTTACAAAACCATTCCAAGTAACGTACAAAGTCTCTCTAATCCATTCAATATAATTACCCTCCGAAGTCGAGCATCCGAGACACCAATAATACATAAACCAATTCTGAACTGTCACTTATGTTGACTAAAGATTATTAGTAGTATTATAATTAATATAAAAATTTATGTAAGACGATTTGATAGGACTTAATTTGTCAGACGACAATCCAGATTCCAGAGTTACACTCACATACTAATATACTAATATTACCAAATGCGTTAGGTTTTATCTCGATCATGATATTGGCCCTTATGCCGCATTTTAAATTTTTAACCCATTAAATAAATCTATATAATAAGAATGACCATATATATAATCCTCAAATACTATACTGTAATTAACTAATAGTACCGGGAGATGGCATTACGGTGCTTTAAAAGGTTGTAATCCAATGGGACTCGAAACATTTGGAGAAGGAAATCAAATATCGTTTTTGGAGCTGGTGTCGAGTGAGGAACATTATGAGTTTTGACGGATCGTTTATGGACTGGGCTAAAAATCCGCTTGTTGAAACTTTGAGTGGATTGTAATGTAATGGTCTGTTATGAGCCTTCGGTACTACTTGTGCGTTTTTAATAAAATTATCTATTTTTCTGATAAAGAAAAAAGGTTGTAATCCATAAATAACAAAGTTAATTTTTAATAACTTTTGAAATCACGGATTAGCATGTTTTATTAACAAAGGTGCAAGTAGAAGGCAGGCAATGGTTGGTATAAACCTCCTTTCCCACAAAGGGTACAACGCCCCACAGCAGGGGAATCTTTCTCTTTACGCGGGGTCCACATCCCAGGGCGCGCGTGCATCTATGGGGATCACCACCGAGATCCGACGGTCGGGACGTGGCGCTGCCTTCGCGACTTACGAGGATGTTGGAACTTAAACTCGCCGCAATCGCACCGGATCATCCCCCTTTCCCATTTGCTAATTTCCAACACCGTTGACCACCACCCACGTGTCGCGCATGCATTGCCCGCCATTCATCATCCTATGCTCTATACATAGTTTTTGGTCTCCATTTAAGTCATGTAAAACAAATATATATACGCTGATACAAGTTGGTGTTGGTCTAGTGGTAGAGGTTAATGTCCGAAGCCAAAGGTTTCGAGTTCGAGTCTTCATGACACAGCCATTTAAAAATTTCTGTATTTATTTATTCAAAATAATATATATACGAGTTCTAGTATCGCCATGATTTCTAAAGTTATGTGAGATAAACATAAAAATAAAATATGAGCTTAGTTTTATTTCAAATGTTTTTTCTCTATTTGAATTCTGATTTTTTTTTTTTAAGTATATTTATTGGGGATATTATTTGATCATGTTTTATCTAAAATACAAAATGAGATGCAGATTGAAACATTAATAGTAGAGTAGTAGACTGTAGAGTAGTTGAGTTGCTTTACATCATGATAGAGGTGATTGTTTTACCTTAAATAAAGCGGTGGAGTATGAAACGAATATTACAAAAAAAGGGTAGGATTTCATCTAGTGGGAGTATTTAGTAAGTATATAATACAGTATGTATGAAGAAAACTATGCTATGAGAGTAATAAATGATCAAGTCAAAATTAAATTAAATTGAATTTCAGGGTGATATTAGAAATGGTGTTATGTTAGTTAAACGAAGTAATTTGATTCGGATAACTCATCCCAAGTTCAATTTAATTCTTAGGAAGTTTTTAATCCTTTTTTTTAAAAATTTTATACGTCAAACTCTTAATCTCGATATGATAAATACTCATGTACAAACAAATATAAGCGAACTATCTTTAAATCTTCAATAAAGCATGCATAACCAGTTTGTGAACTTATTTCGACTTGTGGACATACTTAAACAAAGAAATCGCTAACTTTTTGTTTAATAAAGTTTAATACATTCCTGAATATAGATATGGCTAATGAAATATTATGTTTTAATAATAAAAGTACTATGCTGCATGCAAGCCATATATTTCGAGGTGTAAATCCAGTAATTATTTGAATAAGGCAAAAGACTTGTTCACTGAAGGGTAGTTTAAAAATTAACAACACCACTGATCCGGAACAATTATATCCAAACATATTTATTGGTAAAATATACTAACAACTTAGAAATATAACACATTTATCCAATATTGGTTTGATGATCTATGCATCGTGCTGTTTTAGATTAACTGGAACATTAAAATTGTAGTATTTCAGATAAACTATCCACTCTTTAAGAATAGTCCGCAATATTAAAGAGAAATAAATCACACTCTATACTAATAATATTCGAATTCAGCAGTACTACTATACAACTTTAGAGAGGGTTCTTTAATCTAGTGGAAGTTGATCACACGAAACAAATTAATACTCATAAGATGAAAAACCAAGTACATATATATACATTTTTATGAAAACATGTGCATGTCGAAACGTCAAATTTAATTGACTAGTCATTACTGTCGTCGGAACTTAATTATTTTCTGAAACTGATTATTTTTTTTTATGTAAGAACATAATAAAACAAGGTCAAAAAACAAAAGAGAGAAACCTGCATTTCAATAAATTATCATCTCGTTGGAAGAGTGTATGAATATTAAATATGATGCGTGTCTTTTCCAATTTGGTCTGTCTAATTTCTGACTCATGTGAATGTCAGTTACAAGTCAATATAATTAAAATTTTGTAGTAGATCTCTATTCTTTTCCCGAATAATTTGATTTATTAGTGAAATAAAATTCCCTTTGGACCCACCACTACACTTTAATTGCTTTGTGTGAATGAATTTTCGACGATTAATTTGACCGAAGAAACCTGTACAAATTTGAGAAATGATTGATCTTGCCTCAAAGTTATTTTCCCATACTCTTTAATAGATGTATTTTCCTATTCAGTTATCCACAACATTTGACAATACATTCCTCAACGTCTTGATTCAGCATGCTATTTTCTTAAATATATATCGAGACTGAAGTATTACTATATGGTATATATGACCATCATAACCTGTAGTATGTAGAAATAAAATTTTATTAGAAAAAAGAAAAAGAAAAAGACTTAAAAGTTTATCATGAATCAATAGAAAATTAATGACGTTCGAAGAAGCATAATTTTCCTACAATACTTATTTTATCCAACCCATTTTCCAATTTCCAGATTGAACTTATTATTATGACCATTAACGACATGATACTAAAAGGAAGGAAAACATGTTGTCACAATATTTATTTATCCACTAATCTAGTAATCTAGACTTTTATTTTCCATTTAAAGAATAGAGACATTCAAACGATGCAACATTTTCTTTGTAACAGTGATATATAAGGTTTAAACTTTGCTGTTCCTCTCCACCAATCAAAAAAAGAAAACAAAATTATCTCCTTTTTTGTTACAATTTATGATTATAATTTCCAACTCAAACTATTGTTTCGATCAAAATTTGCATCGAAAATGCCAGGCACTAATTATTGTTATTATATTTTTCTCTTCGTGTTATAAACGAGTATTACTTTTCATCTACGATATTATGTCAGATAATAATTCCCATACTAGTCAAACTATAAATACGGCATATACTAGCTAGTAAAGTAGTAATTGTGTGTCTGTGACTCAATAATTTGCACTTTTTAGTTCCTATCAAAGGGTATTGCGTATGAGATGAGAATCAATTATTATAGAAAATTAATCTCACTGATCTATGTTTAATGTATTATGATTCTGAACATGCTCGTAGTAAATTTTGTAGAGCTCATTTGCGAATTGTATAACAAAAGTTTGGCTTGCACAAAAATAAAGATGGCGTTTTATTTGCTACGGTTTAATTTACAATCTTTCAATCTTTATAATTAAAATTCAATCAATTTTCTAAGGGCCAAACTCTCAAATTCATGTTGTTTGGGCCATTAATTGTGGAAATCGAAGGTTGGATTTTGACACACCGAATGAGAGAATTATTTTGGTATATGGGTATTTTGAATTTAATTTGATGGCAAAAGGTTCAATTGAAAAGTTGCGACAACCGGTTAGCATGTATCAAAGATATATTAAGAGGAAGTTTATTTTATTTTATCAAACCATACCAAATTATTACTTTCAGTTTCACAGTATAACGACGACATTTGGCGAATTTTGGCATCGTTAACAAGTATTGGATGATAATATCAACCAATATGCCAAACCCAAAATGTTTCTCTTGAGACTGCTAAAATTTTCGAGTCAAGGGGAATTTGGAAATTGGGATTGACAATATTTCTTATAGTAAAATTCAATTTGCCAAAATTGTGTACTTTTTTTCTATATTCGGAAGATCAGATTTAAATTACAAAGTCAATCAAATTTTATAATTTTAAATGACAATCATCCCATAAAAACTAAACATATATAGTTGGAGTGGCAAAACATTTTTTTTCCTCGTATACCCTATAAAGCTAGAGATAAGAAAGACAACCATCAAATTAATTTGATGAATCACAATTCCCCATCAATAAAGGCTCATCATAATTTGATGTTATTTATTGTCTACCTTTAGTATAAGTAAAATGACTAATTAAGTATAACTAATTATATCAGCAAATCTAAGGGTACCAATAACATGGCACAGATTAATAAATATTATCATGAGTATGGTCAAAAAATCAGCTAATGATGTTTATAGTTGAAAAACAATGCAAAGTCTCATCATTGTGTGCTAGTGCTTTTGTTGTCCTACACCGATTATAATATTCCAAATTATTGCAAAAGTAAAATCAAATAATTGAAATTAGTGGTGAAATGAATCATTAATACGGTTTTCTGTGAGTAAAAGATTAGTAACAATTATAGGCAATCAAATAAATGCAGCATGTTTTGAACCCCATTGACCGTGGCATGAGATTTTAAAGTATCATTTTATGTTCACCTTTTCGGTTTGACTTAAAACTATCATCTTTCACGTAAGAATTTAATAGGTTGATTATATTTTTACTTTGACATGCTATTTTAATTTATAATTATAACTACATATTTTTGCAAGAAGAAGAGCATATTGGAGGTACAAAGTCATCGCATTGATCGTGAAAGTGTTGCACTAAATAATAATGCTTTTGCTCTTCATACGATTCGAACCTAGATGAATATGAATTCATCTAGTAAAATGATGCATTCATTGTAAAAATACAGTTAAATTGATATGACGTTTTCCCTCCAATCAATCAGTCATAAATTTGAGTCATATGACGACCTAATAGGTAAAAAGTGTGAGAGTTGAAAAAACAAAAAACTCCAATTTAGCATTCAAATTTATCATTACCCCTCCTCCTAACAAAACAAAAAACTAAAATTTCATAACAAATCAAACTATTCAAAATATCCATAACAAATTGTTCCATAATTTTTTTTATCAGTGATAATCGGGTCGAAGTGAAATGATATATAATTTCATAAGACACACTTCTATCCTATGCAAACATTTGCACTCACATACAATCTAATAGCTAAATCTAGTCACAGGTTACTACACTCTTATTATTAATTACAAATTATTAACTAAAAACATCTTAATTACTTGTAATTAATATTAGTGAAGAATTGTCTAGACCAATTTTGCCCTTGGCTAGATATTGAATGAATTTGGAGGAACAATCAAATGATTAAGAGTATGATATTGTCATAACAGCCATGATAATAAACAAATTTGGGTGGGAAAAGGAAAAAATAAAATAAGGCCATAATAGGAGGTGAAAAAGAAGTGGGACCCACATAAGCGAGAGCATGTTAATAATTGAAAGTGAAAGAAGCGAAAATAGGCGTGGCGAAAGAGGGGAACACAACAACAGAGTTGTATGTAGGGATGTAAGGAGACATATTCTTATATGTAAGAGACTCCTTCTTGTCTAATTCTATTTTGTGGGCCGATTTTCTTGGCTTTTCTCCCCATAGAATATATACAAACATGTCAAAAGGGCTTTCTCTTTTTTGAATATTTTCCCACTCTTCCACTATGAGATTTATTTATAGAATTATTAATTAATTGATTTCATAGTATGTGTATGATGGACTTCATGATATGCATGCTCCCCTTTTTTCTTTAAGGGTACTTCATCATAGTGCGAAATAAAATGTTAGGTCAATGGATTAATTAGGTTTGTTGGATAGTTGATTAATTAATATATCAATTACCAAGAAATTATGTGCTTCTTTTGTAAACAACAATCAATATCAACATTTTGATACTTGAGTTAGTATGCATTGACTTGATTATAAAGATAAAACAACTAATCTTCTCTCTCTCTAAAAAAGAAGATCACAAAAAATTACTGCACTTACACAAAAATACAAGTTCAGTACATACAACTTTTTTAGTTTCACAAATGTAACGCCACATTTTCGTAAGCATGCTTTTGATGATCAAATTTTGACGTACCCTCCTTTTTTCTTATTGATACATACCATATAAAAATATGTGTCCGTTGCCAATAAAAATAGGATGTTTAGTTTGCATTAAATTGAAGAGCAGTGTTAGATTTGTGAAGTTTAAAAATTGTGTCGAATTTACAGTTTAGAATAAAGATCTGATGCCAATGCCATTAACCCTATTATTTTAGTGCATCCTAGATGAAAACACATAAATTTTGTTGGTTTTTGATTCATTTTAGAAGTTTTCACTTTAAAATCGGTTAAATAAAAAAATATACCACATTATTATTAACAGAATTCCCTTTAGGTAGAACTTTTCTTGTTGCTATCATGTGTCATACATTCTTCACAAAAAATGAATTTACTTTATGGAGTGGTAGGTTTTTAGCCATTTTATAATACTCATAAACATTTTCGTTAGGTTTCTTAGCCACTTTATATAATTCAAACATTTTAGCTAGGTAGGCACTTTCATAAAGAGGCGATCAGATATAATTGTAACCCTACTTAACATTTTCGAAAATATGTAGTACTATAACTAATTACGTTCACAAACTCGACTTGAGCTTCCTAGCTATAGCTCGGATTTCTGTTTCATACTCGAAGCAAAATAGTCGTGAGGCCCGATACACTAATACACTCGAGGGTATTCTCATTTTTATATTTGAGGTTTATCCCTATCTACACGATTTATAAAAAATATTTTATTTACACAATGTTATAAAAAACATCTCTATTTACACATTCTATACTTTTTTGACAAAGTTCTTACACTTTTCTTACAATCTACTTACACCATCTAACACTTTTTACATTTTCGAAATAGTGACTGACTGATTTAATCCGACAAAAACTTTATCGAAAACTACAATATTTGACCAACAAACTCGGCCCCCTAAGCATTGAAACTCGGCCTCCCACAAAAAGAACCCGACCTCCCACAAAAAGAATTAATACGGCCCCCAACGAAAATAATTCGACCTGCACGAAAGAACTCGACCCTCATGAAAAGAACTCGGCTCCTAAAGAGAAGAACTCGGCCCACATGATAAGAACTCGGCTTTGAGAAAATCGAACTCGGCCTTACCTATTTAATATCGACAAGTCTCATTTTATTTTCAAATTTCTCAATTCCTCATTTATCAGGGTTTTTGCCTCACCTTCAAACAACCAAGGGGTTTGAGACTCGGCCTCACCTTCAAACATCCATGGGTTTGAGAATCGGCCTACGTGAGAGAGAGAGAGAGAGTGTTTGAGAATCGGCCGACATCACAATTTTCAGACTATCCTTCGAAAATCCGGCCACTGCGAGCACGATCGAGAGTCGGCGAAGAGATGATGTGGAAGGAGGCATAGGCGACGGAGTGTTAGAGTATACGTGGGAGACGTGGGCTCGGCTACGTGGGAGAAGCAAATCTCGACTAAAATGGTAAGTTTGTAGTTATACGTGTGTTTTTATATTAGATTGAGAGCATTAACAATTAACATTGTCCGATCAAAAAAAAAAAGAAAAAGATTGAGAGCATTATTGTGTCGGGAATTTTAATGAATTTGTTGTCGAGACTTTAGTAAGCATGATTTGTGGAGTATTTGTTTAATTATGTGATGTCGATAAATTGTTTTGATATTGGAATTGTTTAATTACATGTGGTATTGGAGCATTTGTTTAATTATTGTGATGTCGGGATAATTTTTGAGAAAATTGGAATTGTTTAATTACATGTGATATTTGAGTATTTATTTAATTATTGTGATGTCGAGAAGAATTTTTTGATATTGGAACTGTGTAATAGTTGTCTTTTAAGTAATCAAATAATTGATTATGATCGTTGATTAGGGAAGTATTAAAAAGAGAAAATAGATTGGTTTACTTTGATAATATGCTTTTGTTATAAGATCAACTAAATAAATTATTAATATATTATTTAAGTATAATAAATTGGATTTCTGTTAATTTTAGTAGTCAAATATAATTTATAGTGTCGGAAAATATAGTTGGCCACCAAATATAATTTAGGAGCTAATAGTTTGTAGTTAATGAGTTATTAGATTAAAACTGTGAGAAAAATACATTATAAAGTTGTCAAATATGTATTCCAAAGTGAGATAATTCCGTATATTAAAATTTGTTTATTCGGATACAGCCCAATTTTAGAATATTATTGGTATGAGCGTTGACCAAAATTTATTTGTCGTTATTTGATTATTGTGTAAAATTCATTTGTCAAACAAGTGTAGGTGAAATTTTTATATTTATTTCATGATTATTAGGGTGATATCGAATACTAACGACCTCGTATATTGAATCATACTTCTGAACTGAACACATATTACAAGGCGGCAGAATTCCAGAAACTTATGAAGATACTGTATAAAATCGGGAAGGAGATATTGGTTAAAAGGTTAAAGGATTCGTGCTTCGGAAATTTCTATGAATGGAAATGCGAGTCTAAGTATACTCCGCCTCTACACCATGTGGCTGCCCGATTGATGAAGATAGACAATGACGACGAGGGTCTTTGGTTCTACCTGTGTGGTAAACGCGTTTGCTTCTCAATTCCAGAGTTTGCGCTCATCACTGGGCTCAATTTCGGCGGCTCTGATTTTGATCTTACAACCCAATATGACGTGAGACAGTGCAAGGCATATAGGATATTTTATAAAGAAAAACGCACACAAGTGTCTCATTTGGTCAGTCGAGTCGTCGACCACCGTCATATAGTAGATGATCAGAATTAGGATAAATATCTCCGTACAGTCCTAGTGTGTGTGGCCCACACAATGCTTTTTGGCTCTGACAGGGTAGTCGAGCATTGGGTGTGGGCTTTAGCTGATGATTTGGATGCATTCAACAAATTTCCATGGGGAGCATACTCTTATAAAATATTTTTCCACAATATGAAGAATGAAGGAAGAGAGAGGGGAAAAACGTGGCACTTATATGGTCCCAAATGGGCTTTACATATTTGGGAATGGAGCGCAACCCAAGACTAGGTAGGGAGGTTGGGAAGCTGTCGTCTGAGGTACCTCTTCTATATATACCCCCGATGCAAAGGAGATATTGATATACAACCGTTCTACGAGAGTTCGGTAATATATTTTTTCTTTGATATTTAATAAACCAACTTTGTTAATCTATATATTATTATTTTGGTATTGATTTGATTACTAAATTTTTTATTTTTTCAGATTTTTATGATCACGGACATGGAAGCCGATGATTTTGAGAAGTCCACTAATTATTACAGATCAGCTATTTCGGATAGTGCTCTAGCTGTTTCTTTCAGAGCGCTGACTAAGAAGGGCCCACAGCCAAAGAATGTGCCTCTGTTGTAGGAGTTGGAGCAACCACAGCCAGAGGCAGGGGGCTCCAGTGCGCAGAGAAGGAATATAGGGGTCGAAGCTCAGCAAACTCGTGTGTCTGCATCAAAGTGTCAGAGGGTGCCTTCACAGTCTTTGTCGAGCAGTAGTCATGAGGACCCTGCTCACTCCAGTTTGACACATGCTGACCGTCGGTGGTAGAAGAAGACGGTTAACAAGACCGTCAAGGTGAGTGAAACACGAATAATTGATACCGTGTAGAAATTGATCAACAAAGCTTCAAGAATTAGAGGTGTGGGAGTTCACACTCGACATCAGCATTTGACCCTCGTAATCAGCGGATGCCGAGCCAACAACCCGATGATCCAAATGATGATGCCAATTCACATCATTCTATCCTAGCGCAGAGGACCTCACGAGAGAGGACGGCTTCTCATCACACTCGATCTCATCATAGTTCGTCTTATCACACTCGCTCTCATTACAACCCGCATCGTCATTCAGTGCATGAGGTTGGAAGTAGCCATGCCATGACATGGATGAATATTCTGGATCCACCACGAAGTTCCATCCCGGAGATGACGAGATTCTTAAATAATGTGACGTATCTGAGCACTTGGGCAGATTTGGGCCTAGTAAAATTTTAAATATGTTTTATACTTTAATTACAACTTTGGTATTTTAATATGTTTTAAAATTGATTTTGAATTACATTAATCACAACCTATTGGCCAAGAATACGTCGCGTCAACCATGTCGAGTGGAGTGCCCCATGTGGACTTGTTTAATGGGTTGCCCAGTGGGAATGTGTTTGCCGGAGTTACTCATCGGAACGTACAGCCTACTGAAGAGAAAGAGAAGACGATGGCTAAGAAGAAATTCGAGCTCCTTATAAGAAAACATACGGCAGGCCAAGTTAAGTAGATCAAGATCAATTGGTTGAACGGGCCGATATTCGAACCCGAGTATATCACGGATCTTTTGCGTTTCGACAAGGTTAAGTCCGTAGTAATTTTAATCTTAGAAAGATAATCTTTAATATACTTATTGGTTATTCAAATGTTATTATTTATAGGTCATCGACATATGGATGGTTGTAATGAGAGAAATGTTGGATAAACAACATTTCATATTGCCCGGCCTAACCATCGATAACACGATTCTACTGAATACAAAAGACTTTGTAAGTAACAATTTATTGTAATTTCAATAATGTTTTAATTAAACATGTATATCAATTTCAAATGAACTGCAGTTGTACCTTTGCAATCAATGGAGTGATGCCCAAAAAGATTTGGTCAAGGTGGATTGGACCAATAAGGACTGACATATGAATATGTGCCTAGTGTTGCTGGCACATGGACGGCAGACAAGGCGTGGATTGAAAAAGTTTGGGGTCGAACGGGACAACCACTAAAGAAGTCTTGGATTACGGCGAGTCAAGTATGTGTTTTAACTACTTCTTCTTTTTAACAGAATATGTGCGATTTTGATATATATATATATTTTTATTTTTATAGTTGATAATGTCATGCTGCGTCGATCCCAAACATTTCGTTCTCCTTCGTGTGGATTTGAGAGAAGGCATAGGCTATTTGTATGACTCGTTGTGGTGGAATACGACCGATGAGGATAAGGCCATTCGCTATGGACAATTCAGAGGACCTCTCATCATGCTCTATCGATTGTTGGATTATTGTAGCTTTTTCGAGCAAGAGTGAAACAAATATCCATGGACTATGCAGCATTCGACTTTTAACATAGTGGGAGCTCCAATGCCCGAGCAATTTCGCCAATTAAAGGAAGACAGACACAGTAGTGGCCCATTAACCTATGCATATGTGGAGCGTCTTATAAGCGGGGCGCCATCTCACAAATAGGCCGATGACCATATTTCAGATGTTAGGATAACTATTGCAACAAAAGTCTTTAAATATGTTGAGCCAAACTTGCGTTGATGTTTGAACTTGTTCCTTCAGATTTTTATTTTAATTTGTTTGTTTGAACTTGGATTTGTATTTTTATGGACTTGTTGAGTTTTTAATTTCAATTTGAGCTGAAATATAATTTGTTATGTATTTTGTTGCAAAATAAGCGGTGAGGCCGAGTATGAAAAAACTCAAGGCCGAGTATGAAAAACTCAAGGCCGGGTTCTTGAACTCAAGGCCGGCATTTTGAGCATCATTTTAATTTCGGCCGACATTTTGAGCATCATTTTGATAATTATATCAAATCTTAATTTTCAATATTTCTAATTATAATAAACAATGAACAATAATAAAACATTCCACTAGAAACATACAATTGACTTAGTTCCAACTACAATAAAGTTACA
Organism: Salvia sclarea; assembly: GCA_036873715.1. NCBI lineage: Eukaryota > Viridiplantae > Streptophyta > Magnoliopsida > Lamiales > Lamiaceae > Salvia > Salvia sclarea. The sequence goes on from JAYJMF010000017.1 coordinate 2,985,224, forward strand.
CAACAATTATTTCAGAATTTATCAAATCTACGGGGACACTTTCTCCGAGTATGACTCGGATCCATATATTGCAGGTCTTTAGAGCTCGTCGCCTCGCACCCGAGATAGATGCCATATTTGGATGAGCGCGAGTGGATCGTCTTGCTCTTTCCCCAGCACCACGTACCCGGGTTTTTTTTTGGGACGTCCCGCTTGTCTAATCACAGGCGGTGGAAGAACAACAAGACCGAGATGTGCTCGGGAACGGTCCAATGGTGTCTGGGAGGAAGATGATTAATTTCGCTAGAGTATGCCTCAACTAAGGATTGACGAGTATAGTAAACGGCGACATACTCTTCAATGCTTTGACCCGCCGCATTGTAAATGACATTGCATTAGTAATAGCGCGTAGTTAAAAAATTCAATTTAGTTTCGCCAAATACGAAAAAAATATGACATACCCAATTCCCGCGATAGCGTGAGAACATGGAAAATCGTCTATCTGGAAAACCCCGCATTCGCACTCTGTCCCATTGAGATCAATCGTAAAGCAGCTTTGCTGAGTTTTGACTTTGTAGACATGTGGTCGTACCTTTGTAACACCGTACCGACGAGATCTCAATGTCTCTCCAACCAACCTTTCATGTGCGGCGGGCGATAGCACATCGACTCGGGCCTCAGCGGCCGCACATCCACCATTTCTCGATGATGATTCTAATGGCCTCGAGCAAAGAGCAAATAGGAAGCCTGACACGCTGTCGTTTCGCGTTCAAAATAAATTTATAACCTTTGTGCCCACCACAGGCGTAGCCAGCGATAAATATAAAGGGTCGATCCTTTGGGAGTTGGTGTAGGTGCCCTCAATGTCACAGTGTCACTAAAAAGAGAGAGTTGTTGGTACTAACTTGGTCGTGGTCAATACGAGAAATAACATAAACCTGAAATAAAAGGGAAAGAAACAATCAATAATAAAAAGTCTGGCTTGGGCAAGACGCTGATGTTGATATGACTTGTACTAGTTCATCGATGCATATATTTTCACTAGACTCTTGTA
>JAYJMF010000017.1:2986356-3000414 GCA_036873715.1 Salvia sclarea
TCAACCCACCGCATTACTACCCTTGTGTACACAGTTCTCTGATAACGTGTTAGGTCAAAAGAGAACCTCGATCGATAGCTTACAAGCATTAAACAGCATAGAGCGCACATAAATATTTTATTGGATAAACATTTGCATTTCATGAAATATCAGAGCATATACCTCAAATATACTTTTGTAAAATAAAGCCCACCTTAATAGGCAATGCCTGAAGACACTTGGTCGACGAAAAATGTTTCAGGAAAGAAACGTTATTCCTCTTGATCTACGAAGCCTACAAGATAATCTAATCTTAATAGGTCTCGTAATTTTAGCTTTAACTCAAAAAATAGAACAAAGCTACTAATTCTCAATTCAAATGCTCGGGTTTTCAAAAATTAAAGTAATTCTTGAAAACTAACATTATCGGCTAAGGGACCAACAATACCCTTATTCGACTTTCATTTGAAAACTAAATTTGAACTTATCAAAATACTTTTCTTATAAAAGTATAAAATAAATCATTATCATGCTTACATCATACAATAAGCAAATTGAAAATTTATACAATCACATAATAATATTTATTATGCAACTCTACTAATCACTTATATCGTATAAGTTGAAAATTAATAATTATTATATTAATCTCAACTGCAATTAGTTGATTATTATTTCTAATAATCAAAATAGTTCTTAATAATCTAAATTTAATATAAATTTTTTAAATCACATTCGTAATCAACATAATTAAATTTAATTATGTTGATTCACCATTAAGACAATTATTATACATAAAGAATTGCTCACATAATTAGCTAAACACTAATCACGTAATATTCATGTATATAGGCTAACTAAACTTTAGCCCAAATTATAATGAAGACTAATGCATTATTTTACTCTTCATTTTAAGAAAAAGGCCCAACTCCCATTTATTACTCAAGACCAAAAGAATGAAATTTAATTAAACCAACTCCCTCAAATACGCAATGCACGCACGTTCTCTCTCTCTCCCCAAATTAAACTTCAAAAAACCTTTTTCTTCTTAAATTCCCAATTTCTGTCAAATAAGATACCGCGAAACCTTCACTTCCCAATTTCAATCAGCGGCCATCGCCGCTTCTCTCTCAAATCCGACGAATTTAGAAACTAGGCGTCGCCTCCAAAATCCGGCGACACCTGCATCGGCCCCGTCTCTCACCTCCCCTGTATCTAATTTCTAATATATAACAGATCCCCAAATTTTCATCTCTCATTTTCGATTCTTCCAAGCGACGCAGCGAGAGCCATCGCCGCCGTTAATTTGCTGAACAGAAGCAGCTTTTGGCCGGCCCTGTCCGCCTTCCTCTACTATTGACCGGATTCCAGCAGCTGCAAGCCGCCTTCGTCCCGGATGCTGCCTCGTGACTCTCGATAGCAGCAGGCGATGCTTCATCAGCACCGACGCTGACGACACCCTCTCAACTCAATCAAGTTCTCAAGCCCCAACGACTGCTCAGCCCTCTATCGCACACGCAGATAGCGGCTGCACACGTTTACATCCGAGTTCTAACGACTCATTTCAGTTTTTATACAGAACAGGGAGAAGGTCTTCATACAATTATATACTTTCTGCTATCAACTTTCCTGTGAGTAGTTCATTATAATAATTTAAAGGCTAAAGGACTAAGCAACTTGATCGAATATGTGTCAAGAGGAAAACATGTTGCTATTTTCATATAGCAAGAGGCATAGATAAACGCTAATATTGCTGTAAAAAGTTGGATAAAGTTTGGACCTTGATGTGATACCTATTGGTGTTGATTCTGCAAAAATCAAAGGTACATAGAGACAATTTGTGATTAAAAGACTGTTGCGAAGATGAAAGAATGAAGAAAGACAGTGGAGAATTCTTTACCTGCGGAAACTAATTGAGAATAGGGTAAGAATTATTTTGGTGAATGCATATATTTGAAAGAGGAAGTGGCTGGAGAAAAGGAAGACAACGTGGATGAACAAGTTCCACATTCACTTCTATCTTAAAATAACATTGGCGGTTTAGGAATTTAGATATTCATTTCAACTAATCTGAAATGAAAGATGAGGAGTAGATGGGCTTCCTATTTTCTATCATCGAATCCTAGTCCAAAGTGATTAGAGCCCAATGGTGCAACTTAGAGAAATTTAGCGATTTAATTGGTTGGCCCATAATCAAGCAGCCCAACTTTCAAAAAGAAATAATTAATGCTCACAAACATAATTGGAATCTCAAATCTGCTGCCACTTAAAATTCATGTAAAGGGATTCGTCTAAATCATAAAAATAAATTTCACATAATCAAGTAATTGCATTTAATTAAAACATGAAATCAATAAATTTGAATTTTATGCAACTTTTGTACATTCTTTTGTTGGAATTAAAACACATTCTTAAATTTTCTCCGAGCAAGGAATTATCTTATACGTCTAAGTTCAAGAATTATTCTAAAACTTATTGGAAAAGAGCGGGATGTTACACATTTTCCTCCGGAGATAGTTTCTATATCACAATTTGAGGTGGAAATTTGAAGCAACGATTGTCAAATGATTTTCCAACCCCATCTTAATATGGCCTTTAACCGCTTGTTCCTCCTGTGTCCAGATTCCATCAATAAGCATGCCATGTATTTCATTTCCTCTTCTTCTCCCGTTAATATATCGATGAAACATCACGCTATTCACATCCCCAATCCCAAAGCTTAGCCAGTTGAGTTGTAGTAGATTACATTATAAAGTTTGGTTCTTAATACTTAATATACATGAGAAGGTATGATTTGTCAACTATTTATTAAGATAATATGATATAATTTGAATTACTAAATCTCTCCTACACATTCATGATCAAGCACCATTTGGTTCCAAAAACATTGTGGACAAGATATACTGGATGAGAAGTGAGAACTAAAACTACACGTGACTCCGGATTTTATTGATAGAGAATATTTGTGTTCAAATCTGATCCACACAACTTAAGAAGAGGGTGTGTTATGCGAAGCTAATTGTTGTAGCAGATCTACATATTGTATACGAAAGTTATTCAGTAACTATTACAATTGCACCTTTTTGAAGGGAAAAAAAAAACAAACCAATTTCTATATATATTTCGTGCATTAATTTTCGTTTTCTTACATTTTTGTTCCTGCTTTTTTTTTTCTTGCTACAAAATTCTTCCGATTTCAATCTATAAAGAATCTTTTGTACTTGAAATTGCAATGCCCTCACACAGAGTAGAAAGGTGATGAAGTTTATGGAATGTTGATTTGGGGTTTTGGCACCTTATGTATTTTTCAATCAGACTCATATGGTCGTATCTATCTCATTTTGTGAGTGTCATGTCAAAACATAATCTCTCTATCTTTCTTATATGGGACTTGGATATTTTCACACGCGCACTACACACACAAACTTAGCGTTTTCTCTTATTTAATACGTAAACTCTAAAAATGACTATTTAGAATGTATTTTGTGAAAAAATGAGACCATAATCTCTCGATTTAAGGGGAATCATAATCTGAGATCAAAATCGTAATTAGACAATAAATTAAAGAAAATTACATTAATTAGAGTAGTAAAGAGTTTAACTAGAGAAAATACTGAAAAATATAAATAATCATCGCCCATGTAGTATTCTAGTATGTTTTAAAAACCTATGAAAATTTCGTAAATCTCTTTTAGTATCACAACTTTTGGCAATGATGCATGACTCGCACCATCTTTCGAATTGAAAACTAAATTAGCCAACTCAGCCGAATGATTTATTTGGACAGCTCGTCGTTTTGTCGATCTCCAAATATTCGCCGCCGCGGAGATTTTTGGTCTAGTATTAAACATAAAAAAGAGAAACAAAAGCCCATAAATCAAACACCATGGCCCAATTTTTGAAATCCTAATCCAAGTCACAAGGGGCTGAAATTAGGGTTTTTACCTATCTGTGCCAAAACCCTAAACCCCAGACGGGCACCAAATTGAACGCAATCGCCTTCCGAAAGCTCGTGATTCTCGTTGATAATCGATTTAATGGCGGGGCTGGAAGAGTGCGAGGCGAATTTGGTGGTTTATCTTCACCCGTCAAAGGCAAATTGTGCCAACGATGCTATTCTCAGTGAGCTTAGCTCTCTGCTCTTCACGTAAGTTTCAGTGTAACCTATTCCTTTTCGAGAATTTGGTTGCTCTTAGATTGATAACTTTCTGTTCGAAAATTTAGTTCTCCGTTTCTCTTTTCTGCTTCTGTTTGGGTTATTTGCGTGGAAGTTAAGAGTTTTTTCCTTTTTCTATAGGTATAATGAGACTTTTGGTGGAGTGGTATTGGCATATGATCCGAGTATACGTTCTAATTTAGCAAAGATTCTGCCCGGAACATTTCCATGTTTTGGCGTGCAATTGAAGGCTAAGCTGTTGGTTTTCAATCCCAAGCCCGATTTGGTTTTAGGTACTTTATCTACTTGTGTATAATGTAAAGTTCAAGAGATGAATTGCGTTGCTTTAAGACTTTTCCTTTCTCTATGTCAGAGGGGGAGGTCGTTAAAATCACACCTCATTCCGTCCATGCTGTGGTTCTTGGTTTCTCTTCTGTTGTAATAGCAGACGATGACATCCGTGACGAATTCAAGCATAAATTTGTAAGTCTTATAGTCTTGAAAGAAATGTTGCATTAGCCTTTTGTGTATGAAGATACTTACTCAGGTTTGATGTACAATCCTTCTATTGCAGAAAGGTAAAGAGGAAGTTTATGTTAGTCGAACACACAAGAAACACAAGATAAAAATTGGGACCATTCTACGTTTTTCCGTGAAGAGGTGAATTGTAAACCCTGCTTTCTAAAATTTTGATTCTGCTGTTTTCCCCATCATCTGACACATAGAGCAGTTGTACCATGAGAACTTGTTATGTTCTATACTCTGTTATCGATTTGTAGGGAGGAGTTTGCGTTGTTTAATTCATTCTTTTAATATATTTGATTGACATTATTCAGTTATAGGCTTGATCATATATTCCGCCTTTACAGAAAGCAGGAACAGGAAATATTGAAGTTTCTCGTAGAGTTGTTTCAGGGATTCTTTTGATTTTGTTAAATTCACTTGTCTGCATTTTTGTGCAGCTTTGATGAAGAGATACTTCACATGTCAGGATCTCTGCTTGCTCCCCATACAGGATGTGCTCGATGGTTGGATAAAAACTTGGACGAATGGTCTCGAGCTGATAGGTTCATCTGAACATCTCAAATATAGAAATCTTATCTTAAGATTAATTTTTTAGACACATATTTATTCTTTAAATGATGCTGCAGTACTGCTACAAAGAGGAACGTTGCTGATGGAAAATTGGAGAATGATAGATTGATGATCGATGGGGAAACATCTTCGAAAAATGATAAGCAGATTGAGAAACCAAAGAAAAAGAGAAAACATACTTGAAGTTTAATGAAAAAACAGATATGCATGATCGAGCGACTCAGATAAGTAAGTAATTTTTCTCCGGAAACTTGCAAGTGTCTTTCTTTTCTGCTGTCCTGTGCAGCCCTCTATTTCCTTATTCTGGATAAATGTATTTCAAATTTCTTCATTCTTATCCATAAATTGGATTGAGTTTGGGTGGCACGTACCTAAAATGTTAAATTGCTTGGTCTTCGCTTCTCATAATCTGAGTCTTGTTTGTGTATGAGATGATGCTCTTGAAATACTTAAGGAAATTTTTTATATCAAGCAGAGGATGTATTTTTCTGTAGAGTAAGCTTCATCTCTCTATGTTATTAAGAATAGTTTAGAACTATGCTTCCATAATCTGAAACTCAAAATCTTAAACTCGATTTTATGTAGGCTAAGAATAATTCTTTCTAGAGCCCCTATTTCATAATCTGGTTGTTCAACATCTTGATTACTAAACCTCATCTTAAAGTTGATTTTTCCTTTGTATCTTAACCATATACATATATGCTACAAAACAGGTTCTAATGAAAGAGAAAAGCACCCCAATGGATGCTCTTGCCACTATTTTTCTGAATGAAGATAAGTGAGCTCATTGATGCTGGCAACCATACAGGGTTTGGTCGTATCTATCCTTGGGTCCAATGTAGATTTTTTTTTTCTATGCTTCCACATGCATTGGACATAGAAAAAGTAAAGTAGATTCTTCTCAATCAATATGGCAGTGCTAAGCTACTAGGCTTGCATTTTTGACATTTAGGTTCCGTCATATATTAGGTTTAAGTTTTTCCGATTTTCAATTGCTTGTGTAATTTGTAATTGCAGCTTGAGAGAATGCTGCAAATTTTTGATACTTTTGCCCTTTGTGTAGACTCAATATATTTTGTCAAAATTCTCGGCTCATATTATGAATTCTGAAATGAATATCCATTTTCTCTTCTTTAGTAGATACTGACTCATATCATTGCTAGTATAACTTTCAATTCCAATTACTGACTCATATAATTGCTAGTATAATCTTCACAGTTCTGTGTGCTAGGCATGAGCCACTGGATTTTGTTCGAGATGTAATGTTTCATAACCCTTGGTGCGGGTTCTATTTGGAACCGATTTTTGCAGATTCGGTATGACTTCCTGCCTTGTGCTTTTGCTGAACAATCCTTTCAACTCCAGCTGTTTTTTGGGGCCACTACATCTAGTAGATTTAGCCGTTTGTGATTCATAGGGAATATGTGATGCTACATGGCAACAAAATCTTTGATCATTAGGTGATCCAAGTGTAGTCTAGCTCCTTTATGGGACAGATGTCCGAAACCCAATAGTGTTTTGCTATGGAACAAATTTGAATTATTTGATATCATATGCTATGAGAGAATCAGATGCAGGAAATCTTGTTATTTATTCAACTACAGCGATGATCCCTATGATTTGGTTATGATTGGAATGTCATGTTTATTTGAGCAAAAATTCGTTATGTGAGAATTTACGACAGCTTAACCACAAATCTGAGTAAGATCATGATTCTTGATTAACTTAGGTATGGCGGCCGTATAATGTAAAATAAATCCATATTCCTTTAAGGGCCCTCCTACAAAATCCAAATGAAAATGAAAGGGGCAGATAAACAGAATATGAAAAAATTATCTAAAATATCCCAAATTATTCGTGTGCATCCTAAAATGTCCTATGCTATTATCACTCATATTCAAATGAAATCCAAATGGGTGCCGTTAGGGGTGTAAACGAATCGAATCGAATTGAATACCACAATATTTGATTCGTATTCGTTAAAGTATTTGATTATTCGAATCGAATTTCGAATACCAATCGAATATTTTTTCCGATTTGTATTCAATTCATAACAGTATTCCCGAATTTCGAATCGAATCGAATATTCATTTAGTTTTTTCATTATTATTCTAAACTATTCTATTCGAAAATATCATATAATTTGAACTGTTAGATTTTATAGAAATTTTGAAGGAGAAAATTTAAAATAATATTTTGAGTAATATGGATCTGTAGCCTATATAGCATATGCAATATATTTACCTAACAAACACTTAAGAATAAATGTTAAAATGAGAAAAAGCATAAGAATTTATTAACGGAAAATATAAAGAGATACCAAAATAAAATCTATTCATAAATATCACATGACTAAATATCTCCACAAACTAAAAATAAGATGGAATTGTCAATCCATAAACCACAATACATAAGTAATAATTAAACGAATAAATAAATATATTATTATTATTATTATTATTCCAATTGAATATTTTCGAATACTGAATCAAATATCACAATATTCGATTTGTATTTGTTAACTAATCGGATCCAAAAAAATATTCGTATTCGTATTCGATTCGTTTAATTTCAGATCGAATATCGAATATCGAATCGATTACCGAACCAAACTAAAATTATTTGATTCATATACAACCCTAGGTGCCGTGTATTTTCTTAAAACAAACCGGTGTTTAATTTCGAATAAAAGCTTGAATATTGTGAATATGAATTATATATATTTTTGATGATAAAAGAAAAGATGGCACGAATGGAACAAGAATTCATATTTCGATATTTAAGTTTTTTTCTATGAATTTATCTTCGAGTTTTTAATAAAAAGAAATTATATACTGTCCTTTTGGATGTCAATTTAATTGATTTCACCAAGTTAGCAATTACTAACGGTTCCATCAATCAAATATTTAATAGATGTTAGATTAGGATACAAAGTTAAAAGTCTAGGTAGTATTTAGATAGTATATACAACAAATTTGGACACATTTGAATAGTTTAGTCATTTAAGATAAATTTTAGAAAGAGAAATAATTATAGGAAAAGAGTGTTGAAACTGAGAGAGGTTATATTGAGAAGAGGTAGGTAAATGATGGTGTGAGTTGCATCTTCCTCCCATGTGCAGCTTCGAATTTAATAAGAGAAGAATACAGAGATGGTTTTGCCGTCTAATAAGGACCGCTAACATGTCTACCCTTCCTTATTTTATATATGCAATAACAACTGTGTTCATTTCTTTCTTCTTCTTCTTATTTTTTTTTTTTATAATCCTCAGAAATTTGTGCAGCAGTTTGGGTCGAATATTTGTTTGGTTTACCATAACAAATTATAGCTTTGACCTATTTGTAATAATATCCTCTCTCAAATGGGATTCTCAAAGGATCTTCCTCGATTTCATTGAAGCATCTAATCTCGACTGCACTCTTGTAGTTGTAGATGTTATAACACATTATGTAGTGCTACTATTCTTCTTTTCTTACCAGCTTTCATAATGTATATGCGTATCATAGACTATAAATGAGGTCAATCATACTAAATTTAGTATCTATATCCTCAAATAAGTGTCATCGGTAGCCAAAATTTACTTGGCAAAATTTCCCGTGCCCCCGATATATATATACATCTCTATATTCTAAGGTAAAGGGATTGAGCCCATAAAAAAACTCAAAAGACACGAGTCAAGCGAAGGGGAGCCGAAAGCGCACACCGAGCGAGCTCAAAGACAAAATTGTATCCAACAGCATTATCTATATATTAAAATCGGAGCCGAGGCGACAAGATACTAAACACCACCACAATACTAAACACCACCACAATTTACTTTTATCGATTTTATTATAAAATAAAAGTTAACAAAAAAATTAGAGAATTTGCATCAAGGTAATTATAAGGGTAATGGCAATTGGCATCGTTTTAACATGAATTATATGGAATTGGACTTTTACATGGTGACAAGATACATCTCCATTTAAGACATATGCTCCCACTTTTCCGTAATAAATGTTCTATTTAGAAATGAATTTTGTCTGCAAAATAACTATCACATTTCAGAATTGTACAGTATAATGGTGCAAAAAGCTTTCCATTTTACCTTTATAATAATTAGAAATCTCATTTTAATGTAATGACACATGATTGACGGGGTAGTATTCTTAGTGAGAATGGGTATGATATAACTGGAAACAATTTTTCTAATTAGGTGTAATTGCTAAAGATATATGTGCAATTCAATATTTTTGAGGTGTTTAAATTTGATATTTTAACCAAAGTTTTTGTCTTTATGAACGACGTTTGTTGTAATTGATATTTTACATATATTTGAGATTGTAGTATTACGTACATGGGAGTCTTAGTGTAAAGAAATGGATATGCAAATGGCATTATCAACATAAGGGGCGTAGCCAGATTTTTGGTTCAAATGGGCCAAAAATATACGGGTTTTCGGGGGGCGGTAGCCCCCAAGCCGAAATTTTTGGGCCCACATATTCTGTATTCTGAAAAATATATTGTAAAACCTAAGCTTTTACATGATATTCTGTATTCCGAATTTTTGGGCCTATATATTCTATATTCTAAAAAATATATTGAAAACATAACCTTTTTGGGCTCATGTATTCTGTATTCCGAATTTTTTGGTGTATTCTGAAAAATTGCTTTACAAACCTGAAACTTCTTATTCTCATAACAAATATATACTCCCTCCGTCCACGATCTTTCTTTATATTTTGTCATTTTGGTTCGTCCACAATCTTTCTTTACATTTCAATTTTGCCAAATAAGGAAACTTTTTTTAAACAACTTTAGCCCCACACATCAACACCATTACTTTATCTACACTAATATCACTTACAAAAATTTCATTAATGGACTCACCTTTAACCTCACACATCAACATCATTTCAAAGACACATTCAAGTGGGGTCCAAACTTCACTCACTACACACCTTTACTCAAGTCAATGCGCCGGGTCAAAATATAAAGGAAGATCATAGACAGAGGGAGTATATAATAAGCTCTAATATGAATTCAACCATAAGATTTTTTTTATCAATTTTAAACAACACTAACAACGATAATTAATTTTTTTCGGAAGAAAAGAAATAACAAGAACTAAATTTAGTCTTAAAATTAATAAAGAAAGAGAAAAATGTATAAATTTAGTAAATTTTGTTGCATTGAACACATTTTTTCTTTATATAATATTCTTATAATTTACAATAATATTAATACTATATATATACTAATTTGTTTCAAAATTCTAGGGGGGGCTAGTGCCCCCTCCCTCCGCCCCTGATCAACATATATGTAGTAATATAAGCTGGATTTATATAAATTAAAATATTTTTAGTTAATGTATATCTAATATCAAATTATATTTATCAGTAGGATAAAATATATAGTACATAATAATACATAACACTCCATTGGGTACCATTATATGTCTACAAATTCTTTTCACACAAAGGTGAAGAATAATGCTATATATTGAAAATCAAGTTGTTCGAGTAATATTCCTAATTTAACCCCTTCCAACTGGTCTATAATGGATCCAAGAAAGAGTCAACAAATGTTTATTGAACATTCAATGATGGATTCTAGGTAAACGAGTGAAAAAAATCCAAGTAAATATAGAAAGAAAATTGTTTATGTATGTATGTGGTATCTATATGATTGAGGCAGGACAGAGTCCTGTAACAATAATAGTATTCTTATAAACATAGTTAATGCATTTAAGGTGATAAAATTGATACTATATTTGGCTATTTGCAACTCTACTTTGTTACTAAATAAGTTTATCATAATAAGATAATAAGATCAATATATATTTATTAGGATACTTAGTAGATATGCCAAAACATACATAATTTGCAAACCGCACCATCACTTATTATGAGTTTACTTCGATCTATATATGTATGTAGGTATATATATATACATGGTAGCGGATGCAAAAAAATAATATTAGTGTGAGCTCAGAACTCTACAAATATTGGGTTCGATGGTAATCGGTGGGGATTATCCGATTTTTTTTTTGTTGATTTATTATTCTGTTGGGAGAAAAAAATGTTGGTAGGACCTGAACACCCATCTTACAGTATTTGTCATTGAGTAAATACAAATGAATTATGTCCAATATCTTATAATCACACGAAAGATGCCAATCGAATAAATTTTGTGAAAAAACAAAATTTTAAGAAGATTTACAGCTATATATGATTACAAGATGGAACAACATTTGCATTACGTATAATTGCTATGATTTGATTTTATTCCGATCGACGTCCCAAACTAACGTTTGATTAAGTGCAAACCTTATCAAAGAAATAGAAAACTTTGTATAAAAACAAGGAAGAAAGGAAAAGAGTAATAATATCTGCAGTAGACAAGACCTTAAAAAGAACATTTGCAAGACTCACACACAATCATTGTTTCCATTTTTGAATATATATAAGTAAGATTATCTCAATCATTTGTTTCAACCAGAGGCAATTATTATATCATAATCTAAGGAAAAACTACACTAATCATAATTAAGTCGTCAACGTCATAACCGCCATATCATAATATTGTTCATACTGCTCATAAAATACATAGGAAAATATACATGTTTAATTTATAATAACACTTTAAGATCAGTGTGGCGCCTCATGATCATATACAGAATATCATCACTGGATATATATATATATATATATAAATTCTTTACAAAAAATTGATTTACTAAAAATTAAAGTGGCTGAATTATTGAGACTGATCATCCATTCTTTAGCTCTTATTCTATTCTTGCAAATGACCTCTCAAAACAAGAAGAGTTCATTTTCTGCTCATTAGAAATAAGAAAAACCAAAAAAAAAAAAAGAGTATGGGAACAAATGAGGTGGTATTGCGTATGTGATATATATTGAATGTTGGTCTAAACAAAAAAGACTCCAAATTTAGATTTAACAAAGTTCTTTGTGGGCGATTATTTGGGCCGTGAATGAGTCAGAACTATTTATTAATTTCTGGATTATGTTGAAGAGGTTTAAGTTCATTTAATTAACGAGTTTCGTTAATGTATAGGAGGTGAAGTTTTAAGTTAGAATTTATTCACGAAATGTGAAAATATTAAGTAAATTAAAATTCAAACTACTAATAAACAGTTAAAGTCTAAGCTTAATTGTGTCAAGCTCTGATTTTTGGGTAGAGTTGCAGAGACGGTCCGACCTATATTTTCTAACTAGAAATTCCAATAGAATGGCCTGAATCCAATGTGTGTGGATATTTTGATTTATTTTGTAAATTAATTATATGGAAGAAGCTAAAGTAGAAAATATGTTTTTGGATACAAAATCATTGTCATTTCGATGCTTTAGTGGAAATATATTTTTGACATAATTTACACAGTAAATTAGAATATTTAAATTCCATTCAAGCCTTCCACGCCAGAATTTACGGCCAGAAAATGCAAGTATGAACATATAAATACAATTCTACCGTAATTAAAGGCCATGCTATATTTGCAATAACTTTTCGAACAATTTTTGTAACTCAACACATACTTCAAATCATAAATTGTAAATATCTCTAGTAATTTTGAGGCTTGTTTTTTATTTATTGTCTGACCAATCCCATAAAGACTATCCTCAACGATAAGGAGGGAAACATGGGTAAGTGATTCTCTTAAGTTGGTTAAAATGGTTTAAATAGTTGAGTTGATAAGATATTTTTACTTTCAATCGATAGGTTGATATTCCAGTTATCACAAGGGGGAAATAAGAATCATTAAATCATTACAGATTAAAAAAAAGAAAAGAGAAAAAGGGTAGGTTTTGTGCTATAACCCCGTAGTAGCCTTCAAATTACTATAATGTGCAAGTAAATATGGCTATGAATCCGTTGTACAAAATTGTATAACCACTAATTGATTGCTTTTTTTTCTGTTTATATATGTTGTATATACGGAGTTTGTAGGTAGAGCCGTAGAGGTACTCCGTAGTCCGTACAACACAAATATGATATTTTATTTAATTGTTTTTTTTTTCTTTTTATTTAATAAAAAAAATTTATTGCTTAGGCACCAGAGATACCAAACGCTACTAGACATCAAGTTCAATACATGAGATTAAATAAACCTTCCGAAATCCAAGTTTTAAGATCACCTAACGGTTTACGAATATTGAAGATCTTGCTCCAGCTCCACATCCTAGCCTTAATTTCCATGAGTATCTTCGCCTCTTCCCAAATAAGATTCCCAAATTTGCACTCGTTTCTCCACACATGAACCAAATGGCGCAAGTCGATTGAAATAAATTTTTGGTGTCGCTTTTGATTCCCCAATTGAGTAAACGAAGAATATTGTGAGCCAATGTCAATAGGAGAATGTGCCACGCCACAACTGAATCATATTCCACAAACTTGTTGTCTTAGGACGATTAAGAAAGAAATGAGTAGCATTCTCCAATTGCTGATTGCAAGCCACGCATCTTGATGCGTCATCTGTCAATGAAATTTCCTCCTAATCAGATTATCACAAGTTCTAAGTTGGATCTTTGTGATTTTACTTGGCTAAAATTAGGTCCATGTATCAAATTTTTACTTTTAAAAAGTCTCTCATAGTATTAAACCAGCTTTTTCCCTCCCACAATGTACAAGATGTAATCGCGAAATAAATAAGTATTATAATAATAAAAAAAATTATCACTTAATTTTAAATCAAAAATATTTAATCTATGCTAATAGAAAAAGAGTCAGTGTGATAAAATATTGTATTGTCTAATATACCCCTACTCTAAATCTAATCTAAAATAAGATTTAATATATTATATCATATTTCACCATCGTATTATAAT
>JAYJMF010000017.1:3000514-3014721 GCA_036873715.1 Salvia sclarea
AAATTAATTTTAAAACAACAAAATACATAAAAATAAAGAATTTAGATAAATAGAATTAGAGTTTTGTGATGATGCCACGTAGGACCTTATATTAAGGTATGAGCTCGAATTATAATTGTATATATAATAAGATAGAATATACATAAGTCCAATTATGCGCACAATTATTGTGTTCCTTGGCTTTTCCTAGTATTTTACCTATATTATATTTCTATACTGAATGCATCCGAACGAATGCATTTATTTTTGCAGTTATCATGTTTTTACGATAATTAATTTTTTTATAAACAATCAATCACATATATATATATATAGCTAGGTAGTGTATCGTAGAAATCTCCCCATGATATTAACTAGAATTCAATTTAATTCGTTGATCTTGATTGATAGACAATTAAGATTGTTTTTCTCTTTTCAATTGTATTTTCATATGCATTATGTATATAAGATTTGGATTAGGTAGGAACGAAATTTTTGATAAGAAATAAAGATGAATTTGAGCTTTTAATTATAATAGATCAATGATTGAGATTAATTTCGACGATAGAAACGTGGACTCAAGAGCTTAATTAACCAAACCAATAAAAGGGAATCATCAATCGTGAAAAATATGATTCAAAGTCATATTTAACACTTGGGCCTATTGGGCCGTTAGATAATGAAAACGTGTATAGTTTTCCACAGTCTTTACTTTATAGAACTTAGTTTACAAACATTTACTATGGCCTTAGAAGAAACTTTAGAAATTTTGACAACTATAAAATGATTTTTAGATTGCTCTACCAGTACCACTAAACTAATACACTTGCATTAATATTTTTTTATGAACATGCAGCTGTCACTCATGAATATTTGAAAATAAACACTATAAAGAATCATAATCTATTGCACCTTCCTCAAACAATTCTCCAACAGTAACTTAAAACTCTCAATTGTTAAACAATGCATCAAAAATTATAGTACAAAGGTAAAAACCCTCTATACATTTCAATCCACTCCTACTCCATTTCACCATTGTTCATATCTATTTTGGGGGGAAGAAGCTAACCCTAATGCTCATATCATCTCCGTTTCCCACGAACTCGCAGATGCACGTGTCGTCTTCGCCCACCATGTTCACTCTGCAGAGGCTTTTCCAGCCTCCGAAGTAGAACGTCCTCTCGTCCGACCATACTTTGAGCCTGCCGAGGAACTGCCTCCCTTGCGGGTCGAGGAACGTTACCGTCTCGGGGAGTTGAAGTTTGTAGCTTTTAAGAACTTCCATTGGTAGATACTACCATTGCGGTAGTAACATGTTAGTCAAGAGTTTGCAGTTTCTATCAAAATGCTAAAGAGATGTGTTAGGGTGAGTCGTATTCGTATATATGCTTACCAGTTCACCAGGTCGGTTTCTTCGTATCTTGGTCACAAAATAAGGATTTTGGGGATAAGGAACGAGTCCGGTTTTGAAAATATCGGCACCGAACCAGTCGCAGTCTCTTCTGGTACCCCGCCGTCTACTAGAACTGGCCGTACCTGAGTCGAGCAAAGTAAGGAATTCAAGCACAAAACAATTACGAAAAACAAGAAAAACACACAAGAATTCATTATCCAATTCTTCTCTACGAGACTACATCTGGGGTGCTGGCAAGCCAAAGGACCACATAGATGGATAGACCGTGGAGAACAACGAGCTACAAAGTTGGAACAAATTGATGAACGAAACTTACCGTCCTCCACTACCTTCCGTTGAGAATTATCATCTTTTGGAACCTCTTGTGGAGTCATTTGCACACATTTGGAAACTGTCATATACATCATCATATCAACTCAAACAATAGGTTTGTATACAAATTGACATACCAAAAAGAAATGGGAAATACATAAGAGTAATGTTTAGAAAATTTGAGGAAATAAAATTGATTTTAGTTTACCACTCATTGCTTCCTTTTCTACAGGGCAAGCATCTTGTTGATTTGCTTCTTCGGTTGTAGGCAAATAATCCCAATCAGCGGTGTCATCTAAAACTCATTAACACCATATTGCAAACTCAATAAAAGGGTATAATGCACCAAA
Source organism: Salvia sclarea (assembly GCA_036873715.1). Taxonomy (NCBI): domain Eukaryota; kingdom Viridiplantae; phylum Streptophyta; class Magnoliopsida; order Lamiales; family Lamiaceae; genus Salvia; species Salvia sclarea. The sequence goes on from JAYJMF010000017.1 coordinate 3,002,570, forward strand.
AATCACAATATTAACACCATATTGCAAACTCAATACGGATTTTAAAATTTTACAAATTTTACATCAAGTTTAATTTTGGTGTAAACAAGCTCCGTTTTTTTTCTGGAGGGGTTTTCATGTGGCCGGCGTAGTTTTCCATACGAGCACGTATTCAGACATGGTATACAAGTGTTCAAATAGTCAAAATATTGGAAGTTGGCGCAATTCGCAATTTGGCGCAAATGCTGTTTCACAATCCATGTGTGCAGAAGTCGTTTTGTAATTTGCAATGTGGTGCAAATACTGTGATTTTTTGTGCAATTAACTCAAAATAGAATAAATATAACTTTACCATCTGTCATTTCCTCTGCTTCAAAAGGATCAACTATTTGATTATCCTCTTCTTCAGTTGCAGGAACAGAACGATCGTCATATGTATCTGTAGCTGAGCCAATCATGCGGCTTATGTTGATGGAAAGACCTAAAGAAAAGGTACACAATTAAGAGTAACAAACCAATTAAATCCCAAGAGATAAAAGAAATAACCTTTACCATCATCCGTCGCTTGCTCCACTTGAAAATGATCATCTTGTTGATTCTCTTCTTTAGTTGAAGAATCGTAATCGTCAGCATCATCTGATTCAAATAGAAGATTCAGATTGATGGATAGACTGCAATTCTAAAGAAATTAAACCAAAGTACGAAAACTATACCATCCATCACTTTATCGATTTGGTAATAATCATCACGCGAGTTTTCTCCTTCATCGATAGGATCATAATCAATTTCATCAGTATGATCTACAACGTCATCATCCGATTCTATCGTTATAATCTGCTCTTCACTATTCTCAGTTTTCCGACCTCCAACGCCTTCTGTTAAGCAAGCGCTCCGGCCATGAACTTTAAAGTCGAGCAAACCTTGAGAGAAATATTCGTATACTACCATATCCCCTCCTTTAATCTTATTGTCATCAACAAATTTTGTCCAACCTTCTCTGAAGTACCAATCACCACCCACCATTTCCACTTTCACATTCCACAAATTGTTATAACGGTCTCGAAGAGTTAAATTCATCTGCCAAGTTTCTTGAACAGATTGAACAAACCTTGGAGGGATTTTCTGTAGGGACAAACAACACCGGCCACATTGCTCAATATTATTCCATATAAATACTTGATATACCAGAATTCATACAGAAAGGAACTTGCATTGATAAAGTAAACTATTTCCATTGCTCAATATTATTCCTTATTAGAAGTTTAGATTGGAACATGGAGCTGCAAATGAACTGAAAGTTAGTGACAGAGCTACAATGACAGCCATTTCACACCTGCAGCTACTGAAACCGACGGAGCAAGGAGCTGGGGTGGGCTCAAGCTCCCCCCAACTATTTTTTCTGTTTTTAAACCTTAAAGTTTATGTTTAATTTGAAATTTTGATTTTAGATCCCTTAATGCTATATTTTCAGATCCACATCCATCCCTAGCTACTGATATAGTTTTCGGATCGAACAAGCTGCCTTCGATTCAAAACAGAGATCTAGACGCTAATAAAATCAAGTAGCCATCAAAGAGCGATTTTATCGAACACAAAGGAAGCATTTCACTAACTCTGTAACATAGAAATTCCACATATAAAACACAACAACAAATAATTTCCACAAATCTCAATGATTTTTCGCTTCAATAGAATTTCACTGACATAATTCTGATCTCCAGAAACATAAAGCTTGAAACAAATGAATCTAACTAAAACCTCATCTAATAGCACGAAAATGAATTATCCATTTCTATTCAAGTAAAAACAGATATAATCGAGAGAATTAAATCGAGAGAAGACTACCTGATTCTCTTCGCCGAGCGAAGGGATGTAGAACTTGAAGAATCCTGGACGATTCGCCATAAATTCACACCCAAAAATTGAAGTTCAAATGCTCTAAAAACTCTGCAGGAAGAAGAGCACAGCCGAATTTGATGAAATTAAAAGCAAATGCAGCTCAAATCGAGAGAAATAAGAGGAAATTAGGGTCGAGGGGAAGAGCACGAGAAGCAGGAGGTGAAGCGAATTGAATTGCCAGCTAAATCCGAAGTGTTAATAATTTGCAAAGGTGATTTTGTGGGGAGGATTTCTGCATGGCCGTTGAAAAGGTGGTGGAAATTGTTTTAAATATTTAAATGCAATAAATGCTATTTTCCCAAATATGCCATTAACTCATTATTCTCTTTTTCTTTTTGTTTGCAAATCTCAAAATTTCAAATAGATTATATAAATACGGGCCGGAATTTTGTAATGGGCTTTCTATCTCGGAGAGGAATTTTTTCCCATTAAAGCCCAGTGAAATAAATTCCATTTGATTATAAATATAGATATGGGCTTTATTTTTAGTTTTAATTTGTATCTGTTGATGGAGGGATTGGGCTTTTGTTTCAGTAAGTACTACAATTTGGGCTTATGTATTTGAAAATTTCCAAACATGATAAATTGTATATTACGCTATAGTATAATCATTATATAGTTTGTTGGCACGTAGTCGTTATTTAATTATTAATGAAAAGACGATCATTGAACAACATAGTTTTTCGTTGTATTTTATGAAAATTCTTTGATTCTAAAATAGTATTTTACAAAATGTGCACAAACTAATGGGTCGATTGCCGACAATAATAGTAAACAAGCTTTTAAGAGGTGATGTCTCCTCATCAGTGTATTGATCAGTGATCACTATCGAGATGTAAAATCGATAAGTGACAACATCGATAGGAAGAAAGGAATGGAGCACCCACTACCCAAACACCCTGAAATAATTAAAGCAAAAAAGAATATTTACTTTATTTAAGATGTTCATGAATGATACACTCAAAATGTACATTCACATGCACATGATTGGTTTCCCAAGTCTTTGAATGGGTTTGAAAGTGTGCTTGAAATGCACATTGTATAGTCCACAAGAGCTCATATCTCTTCAAGTAATAAAAGATTCTTGAGGTCCCATTAATCATCTCAGTGTAAAGAAATGTGTTCCTATTTTGGTGGCAATTTTTCAATCAATAGTCAATCACAAAATTGTTCAAGTGAAAAATAGTTGGTGGGAAGTTTGAGTTACTATATGAAAAAAGGGGGGGGGGGGGTGAAAGTATTCTCACAAATGGACAAATAAACAAATAGTTTTTGCAAGAATTATAGAGCCCACTCATCAAAAAGTGACAATTTTGCTGCTTTTAGGATTATGGTAGGATTTTGGTAAGTTTGTTGGCGTTTGTATGGCAGTCTACACATATATGACTACTTGTTTGAAAAAAAATTAAATTAATTTTTGGAAGGTATGATCGAGAATTTAAATTATGATCTCAAGCCAATAAGTTTGTGCTTCTTTTTTCCTTGTATATAGTATGATGAAGCATCATGCTTGTCACGAGAGTAATCAGTGCATAATATGTTGATTGATTGAATTTATGAGCTGTACGATGGCACATAATAAGATTAAATGATTTATTTTAATTTAATTCGAATTTTAAGAGATCCATTATTAAAAAGCAAGGTGACTCCCCGACACCTTTCCTTAAACACAACGTTAATATTTGTACCTAGTCGAAAAGATAATAATACTACTATATGTTACCTAAAGTTAAGTATGTTAATCCTAGTTTTAGGTCAAAAATATACTTTGGATTCTAACAATAGATCTCAAACTTGTTCTAGAAATCATAAATAGGTTTCAAACCCAAAATCACTTTGTAACTCCTATTTTCCAAGTTTTCAACTTGTTAAATTGAAATTAATTGTGGCTACATGATTTGTGATGTCTTGGTGATTGTATTTACACCAAGTTCAACTTGCATTAACTAGCAAAAGTAAATGCCAACTACAAAAGTACCAAAAACTTACCAACTACAATCATTTTAATTTTGGAAGCCATCCGTGTAAATTTGTTACGTGTGTATCTAATTATATCCATGCTTTATATTTGTGTCTTCTAGTAAGAGAGAAAGAAGAAAAACACATAGATGATAGCTTCCTTTTACTCTTAATGGCATCTAATGGGTAAATATTATAATTGTTTAGGGTGCAAGATGAAGCTCCCCATGTGCTCCATGTCCAATAATTGTGAATAGCTAATAAAATATAATTAAAAGGTACAGGGTAGATCGTGCATCAATTCTTAAGATATAATGTCTCTGTCGATTATCTTCAGTAACTAGTATCACATCACTTTAATGCAAGAAAACGCATCAAGCTAAATTGATATGGAGTAATTACTCTGACATCAGTACTGACATGAGTCACTAACTTTACTCTCGAAAAAGTTTTAACAGATTATCACTAATAATATATCTCTGATAGAAACAGAAAACGGTAGCAATCAAATATTGAGAAAAAGGTAAGCAAATATCTTTCTTAGCCTTCCATAAGCTTTAGATCTAGGATGATTTACTTGAATTCGTTTTACTTGTAAATTAAGTTTAATTTATGAGAATTTTGATACCCCTAATTCCACCAAACCCTAGCTATCTATATATAGTTTTAAAAATAATAATAAATAAATAAATAAGAGGGCCCAAAATCCATTTGTTTTTATGGGTTGGGAAAGAGTAGCTGTCCCTTCATTCGTCGGCAAACTAAACGACAAAGACGTGGGACATTACCCCTTTTATTTTGCATTGCTTCATGTTTCAGCCCCTTTTTTATTATGTCAAAAAGTAGTAATTTCTATAATTGACCATGCCACCATTATTCCATATATTTTTTTTTTATTTAAAAAAATTTAAAGCCTTTTGTAGAAAATTTATAATTTAAATTATCCATAGTACGATAGTCCATATATTTATCTTTCCACTTTGAATTTCTAGAATTTGAATTAAAGTGACAAAATCTTATGTTGGAAAGTCAGAAAAAAGTAACGATTATCTTGGAAAAAAAAATGTGAATTGTTTTTACACTATAACTAGAAAAAAATAAAAGTGCCAGATACGGTATGATTTTTTATTTCTGCACGGTAGTATTTAAATTTGTTTTCACACAATAGTGTACTCTCAATTTACCCCACTTTTATGTAATAATAACTTACAAATCTTAGTACCACCTTACCACTTGGCCACAGAATCCTCAATAGTTATAAAGTTAAATAATGTTGGGTAAAAAATTTATTTTCTGCAAACATAGATTTTTGGTAAATACGTAGATCTACCATTTGGTAATTCTAGCTAGTTGTCATTTAATTTAATTAATTAACTTGAGAATTTATATAGACTCTAGGAGTGTAATGCAGAATAATCTAGCTAGATAAATTTGTATTTTCCAAATCGACATAATTTGTTTATTTAAACTCCTATTAAGTTCCTTTAGCTTTATTTGAGAATTGAGATGGTTGCTAGTATTTAATAAGTAAATAGTATAAATAAACTTTTTTTTAAGTCAATAGTAATAAATAAACTTATGTAAGTGGTATGAGCCTTGAAGTTGCTTCTTGGGCTTTTTGTGTGATCTGGAATTCCAATCTGACTTCTAATTCAACTTCAGGCCCAATTACATATTACGCTATTTATATGATTTGACAAATCATGATATTCTCAATATAGGAAAGGGATTATTTAAAATCCCTCCTGAAATTGTTAATTATGATCCAATCAGATCCCTTGATTTTGATTGATGGACTGTTAAGATTGATTCTCAGATTTGATGATACTTTCATATGTACTGGATAATGCTTTTAAACGGTTATGTTTTCTTATGTACAACATAATGTTTTCATCTAGTATTATGCTTTCTCATATACAACATAATACTTTCTCTACATTAACAGTATGTTTTGGATCCTAAATCCTAATTTCAGAAGGTATCCTAATAGATCCCCACCCTCTCAATATATATTTAAATATTCAAATTTCGAATCTTATAATTGCATTTTTAAAAAATATTTCAATTTCAAATCTCAATATAAATAATTACAATTTTTTCTTTTTCTCTCTTTTTTGAAGTAATAATTGATGTCGATTTCTTTAAACATACTCTTTCTTTTCTTATGATTTTCGTTTCAATTAAAAACATGTCATACTACTATTGTGAGTTTACGTCTGAGGTCTAAGTTTTATTCCAAATTGATTCGTTAATATATTTCGAGTCATATTTTTGTTACCATATTAAAGTACACTAGGTTGTAACTCGTCGAAACTCGACGGGTATGTTATGATTTGTAAATATTTTTATTAAAAAGATAATTTACTCAAATTCGTATAATAGTAGTACTAGTTAATTGTCAAACTTCATTAGTTTTTTGCCTCCTCTCGTCCTTATTGCCTCTAATGCAAGGTGGTCTCGTCTCACCTTGTTGGAGGTTGCATAGTTGCTTCGTCCAAATTTTACACGGTAGTCTTGTCTCATCTATATGCAATTTGGTTGTCGCCAATGTGCGATAGTATCGTCCCGCATCCATTTCACAGTAGTATCGTCTTGTTTCGACTCGTCAATACACTACATAGTTGTCTCGTTATAAAGATGGTACTATAGTCTCATCTCGTCTCGTCTCGTCTCTTCTCGTCTCGTCGATACGCTACATGGTTGTCCCGTCAGAAAGATTAATTCCACTATAGTCTCATCTTGTCGATATGCTAGATGGTTGTCGCATCAGAAAGATTAATTCCACTATAGTCTCGTCTCGTCTCGTCGATACGCAACATGGTTGTCCACTATTGTCTTGTCTCGTCTCGTCTTATCGATACGCTACATGGTTGTCTCGTCAGAATAATGCAATATAGTCTCGTCTCGTCTCGTCTCATCCTTATTTTCCCCAATGCACGGTAGTCTCGTCTCGTCTCGTCTATATGCAATTTGGTTGCCGTCAATGTGCGATAGTATCATCTCGCCTCCAATTCACGGTAATCTCGCCTCCAATTCACGGTAGTCTCGTCTTGTCTCAACTTGTCGATACGCTATATGGTTGTCTCGTCAAAAATATGGTACTATAGTCTCGTCTCGTCAATACGCTACATGGTTTCAACCAATTTATTAATATTCTGGTTGGATAAATAAAAGGACTTTTTATTTTCTCATAACTAATTCGATGTGGGATAGATAAAAAGACTATAATTAATAATGGATTGTAAAGTGATTAAAATAATTATTTGTGTAGGTTTTATTAATTACTTGGTTTATGTAATTTGCGAGAATAGGGTGATATATGAGATTAAATAAGATGGGTTGGAAATTATGTGTGGGTTTTGGTGGAGCTAAAAAAAGAAAAAATGAATATTAATTTATAATGCAATAAAAGAAATTAAATTAAAGAAAATTTTATATAAGAAAAACTGACGTGGCTATTGGGGAGTGAATTGGGGATGGGGACTGAGTTGGAGGCCTTGGCTCCAAATCCTTTAATAGAGAAGATAAGAATTGTTTTGTATATATATTTTTTTCAAAATTGCAATAAAACTGATCTAATTATTAATTATTCGTATTATTTACATTCTTACTATATGCTTGCAGCGGTCACAGATAGCATGTAGCGAGCATCTAAGACGGAATACATTGTAAACTAAGAAATCGATCAGAACTGACATATATATACGTGAGTGATTGTGAACTCTGACTTCGAACTGCTTTAATTGCCAGGAAAATAATTGTTTAGCCGATCAACGGAGAAAATTAACTTGCTAGGTTGTTTTTTTCTGCAAATTCCTGTCATGTATGGAATACATCGGGGCGCGACCGAGGCGCTTGGCAGTGACATGCGAGCGTCGCCGACCCTTGCGAAGCTGCACAAAGCCTACTCTCTATGCATATTGGACAAATTCATGTTCTTATTCATTACCTTCCAAATACAAACCACACAAATGGACAAAAACACGCTTCGAAATCTTTGTATTTGAACTTGAGATATTTTTTTATCTCATCATCCTTTTTTGTTTTTTGTACGTTGAATAGTTAAATTGACATACACACTTATATTGGTCTGAATTTGAATATCGAGGGAAATTTCCCTTTTTGTACACGCAAATCTTCACTTCTACTATTAGTTCCGGACTTCGTTTTTTGTCCATTCATTTCTTCGACAGTTTTGACCTTTGATTTGATGTTGTTCCTCAAGTTTTAAGACATGATCGTTCAAATATATAGTAGTTACTACTTTAGACTATAATACTATATGAATGATTCCTGCTGAAAAAATTAGTTGTGGAGACAGTGTGCAATCCAAATTATTTTATCTTTGTGCATGCATGTGAGATGCTCCTTTTCCACTCAAAAGATTCTAAACTTATCACAAAGAGGCTGAACATCAATTAATCATAATCAACAAAACAAGCTGGCTATTCTTCTTTTGCTCTACATACTTTTTGATGTAGCCTTTTGATTTCATGGGATTAGGTAATATCATGGGATTAATCATTCCTCTCATCTGTGATATATCCCTTTTTTCATGATGAATGGAATGACCATTATAAAGGACAACACACGGAAGAAAAGAAAAGTTAAAACTTACTACTCTTTAAAACTTTGGTTCCAAGATTCACTATATGTTCAAGATTGATCACATATATACTCCCTCCTCTGAACAAAGGGAACTCAAGCTCATTTTTCTATCCCTACTATTTCAGCATTGGTTCAATTTAGTAGTATCTTGAACTGTATTGAAGAAGCATAAGCTTCTACACATAAATTTGATTACTCAAAGCTAAGTCAGAATAATGCTTTACGTGCCAGACTTACTCAACAATCAACAATAAATAAATACCTTAATAAGAGAACAAAGATGCTACAAGTTAATATGAACCAAATAAATTATAGTAGTATACAGTAATTAAAAATATTAAATTGAGGTTGACCCTATACTCCGATTAGCCGTCAGGGAATTAGGCTGGCCCAAAAGGTCCAATTGTTTATGGACCTAATATATTTAGCCCAACTCAGCCTTAAGTGCTGGGGGTTGGGCTTTTCTTATTCACTTCATGGAGTATTTTGTTGACAATTCTAGAGATCACAGGCTAAATTTTATTAAGTGATAAATTCATCAATTAATCTTATAGATTTTATGAATTGATAAATTTAGAATCTATGTTTGTTTCCTCAAAACAAAAACAAAAATCTATGTTTGTGGCGTCTAAGGTTGAGAGGACATAGACGTAAATAAAGAATAATCTATGTCTATATGAGTTTGATCTTGGTTTGAAAACTAAAAAAGAATAGATTTTGTAATAAAAAAGAATTCATGTCTAAGATTGAAAAAGCAAGTGTAACTTAAAGAGAACCCATATTATATTATGTAAATTAAAATTGAGACTAAATGTAAAAATTGTAAGGATACAATTGTAAATAAACAACAATCTGTATCTGATTATGTAATTTGAGATTAAGTATGATCCAAATACCAAAACCCTCGGTATATAAACTCTCTTTACTAAAAATCCTTGCGTTTCAGTCTCTCTTTCTAGACTCACCTGATTGAGAGCTGAATTCTTTTTGCAATCATGTTGGTCTATCAAGATTTGCTAACCGGTAACTTACTCTTTCTCTGTTTTTCTTTTTTATCTTCAACTTGAATTTGTGGGTTTTTATTTATTTATAACTCTATCGTGGTGTTCAGTGCTGGTAAGTAGATCTATTAGTTAGTTTATTTTTTTATAGTAGGTTTTAATTATTGCTTTAAATTGATTTGTTGTTGGGTACTTGATCTGGTGCGTTCTGTTTCTGATTTAATAGAATTTTGTTGTTCAAGGTCTTCTTTTTGGCTGGTTTGTGGTGTATGGTTAAGATTTTACAATATCAGACCTATCTGCCACTGATTAGCTATGGGATTTATATTTTTGTCGAAGGTTTAGTGTTTTTGCCCTTATTAATATATGGGTTGGATTTGATTGAAATATGAACTACGTTTCATTGATGATTTAAGAGCTCGAAAGATTGAGTTTTGCGATGCTTTCTACTGTGATTCAGGCTGATTAAGATTTATTTGGATGTTTCTGCAGGTTTCTTAAAGTTCAAATACATATTTTGTTTAGGCTAATTGTCTAGCTCGTGCTTGTTGGAATGTTTGATGAATTTGTTGTGGGATATCTAGTTTCCCTAAGAAATACATATGGTTGTTAAATTGTCTCTTTTATTTACAGGTGATGAACTCCTCTCTGACTCTTTCCCCTACAAGGAAATCGAGAATGGAGCTCTATGGGAAGTTGAGGGAAAGGTTAGACTTTTATATTTGTTCCATTGAGAGTCAGCAAGCATAGCTTTTGCGGTTTTAATGACATTATTTATGCTTATTGGTTTAGTTTCTCTTACACGTCTGTTGGAGATCTGATCATCGCTTTGTGATTTTTCTTGTGCATCACAGTGGGTAGTTACGGGAGCTGTTGATGTTGACATTGGAGCAAACCCCTCGGCCGAAGGTGGTGGCGAGGATGAAGGAGTTGATGACCAAGCTGTGAAAGTGGTCGACATTGTCGACACATTCAGGCTGCAGGTTTGCTCTTTGTTGTGTTACATGCTATTCACGTGGACAATCATTTTCGATTTCATGGTCTGACCATATTTTTCTATAGGAGCAACCCCCTTTCGACAAGAAGCAATTCATTGGATACATCAAGAAGTATATTAAGGCCTTGACCCCTAAGCTTGATGCAGAGAAGCAAGAGGAGTTTAAGAAGTCCATTGAGGGGGCGACCAAATATCTCGTCTCTAAAATCAAAGACCTCCAATTGTAAGAATCCTAGCTCTCACTATCCCTTTATTTCTCTTTCATTATACTCGTACATTCAAATTTGCAATCAGAATTTGGATATGTTTACATCTAGGCATTATGTATTAAATTGATGGATGATGAAGGCTTGATTAGTTCTTTCTTCGGTTTTACGATATATGTCTAGATTCATGCTAAAACTTTTCAGGATATATGCATGTTGAGTACTATTTTTGCTAGAATGATGAGTATATGTTTCTTTTCTTTGCTCTTCAGTTTTGTCGGAGAGAGCATGGCCGACGATAGCTCGTTGGTGTTTGCTTACTACAAGGAAGGTGCAACTGATCCAACATTTTTGTACTTTGCCCATGGCTTGAAGGAGATCAAGTGTTGAGTGGCTGGAAACTGGCCACTTGCCCAACTGTTTCTTATAGCCATATATTTTTATGTTGCCAATTTTTATCTGTACTCTTTGAGATACTTGAATTTGTTTGGATTTGGAGTTGAAACTTTTATTGAGTAATTGCATTTTTTGACCTCTAGACATCATAATTTGTTGCTTAATTCAGGTTTAGGGTTAATTTATTGTGAGTTTATATTTTGACCATATCAGTAAGCTCGAACTAGTGTAGAATCTGTGGAGCATATGCTTTGATTCTCTGTAATGGCTGCAGGCATCTTTACTTTGCTTTTTGCTTAAAGATTCTGCACCATCTTTTGATTATGGCATAAAGGTTAAGAGCGATTTCCGTATTTTTAGAGCGTTTTTACTTTTAAATGTATTAGTTGGGTGGGTACTTTCTTGTGATGATCAAAATAAATTAATTTAGAGATAATACTTTTTCTTAATTAACAAAGTGTAGTAATTAGATTTTAGTTGTAATAAACTATTCTAAGTATGGAATAATAAACTTTAATTAGAATCGATGAATTTTAATCGGATTTTATAGGATGAGATCCACTGTACCACTTTTAGTGTACCACTTTATGTGCCATTTTCATTTTTCTTTATTTTTTAAAATATTTTTTCGTCAATTTCAGTTTTATATGTTTTAGTTTAATTATATAATTATTAATAAGGGTTCGTTCCATTCAGTTAGCATGTATAATTATTTTTTATCATTTAATTTCACTTTTAGTGGTTCATAATTCATTTTTGGGGTTGATAAATTTAAAGTTAGGGTATATAATGTTTTTAAAATTTAATATTTTGAAAAATAAAATTTAATATTATTCAAAGTATTATAATAAAAAAAATAACGAAAAAATATTTAAAAAATAAAGAAAAATGAAAGTAGTACACCAAATATGGTACATTGGATCTCATTCCGAAAATAATTGAAATGGATCAGTTGTCTGCATTCACATTTTGCCATTAATTAGCAACACCGAGGAAATTGATTGTTGATTTTCCCATTTTCGTTTGGATAATAACTAGTATTTGCCCTCGTGCGATGCACGAGATAAATATTTAACAAATAGATTGTGATTAATTAACATATAAATC
>JAYJMF010000017.1:3026551-3041622 GCA_036873715.1 Salvia sclarea
CCGCAACCCGTTCGGGCTAGCCCATATAACCCGCGGGCTAATCGGTCTAGCCCATGAAGCCCGCTTTAATTTCGGGTTGTAAAAATTCAGCGCTAACCCGCTATATTTTTCGGGTTATTCGGGCCAACCCGTCGGGTTCGGATTAAATTGACATCCCTACATCTTATAATAGGTGTGTTCTCAACGATTTTGAATGGTAAGAAACAAATATTTTCTGATCTTTTCAACAGTTTTCACATGAGTAAAATATATTTTAATGTTTGGATGTAAAATTTTCCCACCTTTTTTACTCCAATTATTAATAATATTATCATGAGCTTGGTTTGACAACACCAATAACATTATCAAGAGATTATTTGTGTGGTAATCTTTAGTATTCACCCTGCAGAACATGAGTGAAAACCACTAAAATATGATCAAATATTCTCCATATTTCTTATCCATCATTTTTCTTATGATAAATTTGCAACGAAAGAGTGCAAATCCTTAGAAACAAACATCCCGTCTTCACAAAGCATAAAAGAAAGAAAAAAAAAATAAAATGTAACAAATATAGTACTATCTCTTTCTAAGTTTCAACGAATTAATGCTAACTAACACAAAAACTATGTTTGAGTTGATCGACCAAAAATAGAAGAAATAGTAACTATTTTTGAAAGTATAGAAAGAAAAAAGGTAGCAAGTATTCGTAGTAGATGAGTTACACCATGTTAGGTCTCTGGGGAAGCAAAAGATTGTAGAACTTATCGTGCAAAAAGAAATGCTTCCCCTTGCTATCGACCGCCTTCTTCCATCCACACCACCCGCCGTTCACTATCTTCTTCAGGTCATCATTGCCCGTGTAGTGAGGGTCGAGTATGAGAAAAGCACAATCTCCACTTGTTTCGTTGTAGTCGACCCCCAATAGTGTATAAGCCAGAACCCCTCCTCCTGTAGATACAAGAGAATAGCTTAGAGCAGTATTCTTGAAACAAAATACGAAGTCTGTGTGATTAATTTCTTACCAATCATGATGGGTGTGCCTTGCGTCTCAAAATGCAAGGCGAGTTCCCGACATTTCTCTGGGAGCTCGGATCCGGACCTTACGTTGAGGACTTTGCAACTGACCTGTCAATATGATTGATGCATAAGCAAATGCCTCGAGATGAAGCTAGCAAATTCCTTAGATGCAAATACACATTTACTTAGAAGAAATAGAAATATGAATACTTACTCCAAGTAGCTTGTCCAAAACAAAACTTAACTCGATGGCACCAATCCATTCGCGCGACCCAATGAACGAAGGGTCCTTATCACCAATCTCAACAAGCGACTGCTGTATTTCTCTGAAATGATACAATTTTACTTATGAGCAAGATTATTTTTCTTTTCCATTAACAGCAGCTATGGAGAAAATATGGTATCATACAACTCTTAAGTAGACAAACTTCAAAATACTAGCAGACAAATTATACCCTCTTTTAGATTCCATTTCATGTCTCATCAATCCTGCTTTTCTCCTCTACGAAACATTAGTAGATAGTTTTTCTTCATAGCGAAAGACAAACATTGAACAAAATTTAAAAGCTTCCCATTTAAATTTGGGAAATCAGTGTTTTCATTCAAATCATCTCCTTCAATAATGAGCACAAGATGGCCTTGTTGCAGAACGATTTCTTCGAGACAGGTAAAGGGGTGAGAGTAGAATGTTAGAAATCAGCAAGTGAATTGCTAACTACCAAGCTAATGGGTTGTTGGATACCCATTAATAACCTAAGTAGGTAATTTGTACATTTTCATGTCTCAGAGAAACTGGTTCTGGAATAGGCCTCGAATGCTTTTTAATTTGAAAATATTTGGACTGTTTGTGATATTCAAAGTTGAGCCACGGGACATGAAAATTTACCAGATAGAGCACCATAAATGAGTTAAAGAGTTCCACATAGAAGTACCTGTGTGAGGGAACATCAATGGAAGTATAGTGTTGCTGCTTGAACCATGAAACAATAGTTTGCAGAGAGCGGTAAGCACAACCCCAGCCCTGCCCATGTTATTTTAATATTGTTAATAAAAGTGAAAAAAGTGAGCAGAATAACTATCTGAGATGACTTGTTGAATCCATTTGACAAATGAACATAATCAAACAAAGGCCAGATTTTCACCTTCAACAAGTTAGAGTACACTTTGAATAAACATGGCTGCCTTACAATGAAATATAAAAATTCCAACTATTGAAAATGGAGTAACAAGGCCCCTTAGATAATGGCCATCGCCAACCTCATCGCCCCCATCTTTTTCAATAGTTCGAGGATCTAGACAGACTATAGATTTACTTTAACAGCTAAATTGTTCCATGTACAATAATTTCGGGTCTAAGTAAGCCTTATCCCTTGCTATGTAATATAGAAACAAACTTTGATGTTATTTAGTTCCAAGTACCCCATTCAAAAAGCAATATTTAAGGCAAAAAGTAGTAACTACTACTAGCATGAAGGAGGGGTGTTACCGAATCATCAAATCCATCTTGGAGGTAATGATAATATTCATATGAACCCTGGATTAGAGAGACGTGGCCACCACATACTGCAAATTCATTATGATTGTGGCACATCAGCACCATGAAGACAAAGCGATTGGGAATATATGGTCTGGAAAAGGATAGAAAAGCATAGTCCACCCATAACGTTCACAAAAGTAATTACCTCCGCTGCTTGGAATACCATGATGAACATCTTTCAGCAAAAAGGAGCCCACTATAAACATGAATTAGAAGTTAAACAAAATTCAATCCCAACAAACAAAAGCACCAACAAGAATTTGAAGCTATACTAGGAAATTATGCGTACCCTTTGGATTTGATTTGTCCCTAGTGTTGTCCTTTATCGAAGATAAATCTATTGCATTAGCAATCCTCAAAAGAGGGCGATCAAATGGCAACCCTAGCCTCAAGTGAAGGGACTTTCGAGCTTCAACTGCAAAATAAGAAGTACCCAGATAATCAATATTATCAACTCTAACATAGACAGTGTCGAAAGACTTTACTCCATCCGTCCCATAAAAACATACCCATTTCTTTGGACACGAGTTTTTAGAAATGTAGTGTTGTTTGTATTGTGAGTGGAGAAAGGTTCCCACTTTAATTTATTTTTTTATAATTAAATAATGCAGAAATTTAAAGGCCGCGTCGCGGAGGACTCGAACCCGAGACCTTTGTCCTTAGGCATTAACCTCCTAAAGGGTCCCATTTTATTATTGTTTATATTGTGAGAGGAAAAAGGGTCCCACTTTAAGGGTATTGTTATGTAAAGTGATAATAAATAAATTGTGATAGTAAGGGTATCATTGTAAAAAAAATTGGTGGGATAGTGTGCAAAACAGGAAAGAAAGAAATGGATATGTTTTTATGGAATGGACGAGAAAAGGAAAGTGGGTATGTTTTTATGGGACGGAGGGAGTATAAATTACGTGATAAGTTTTTTGACATTTGAATAGTGCCTAGCATATCCAGCCTAGAGTGGTAAATATTCTTTTGCAGTTATGGAACATCCTATACTCTATTTAGCGCAACCCTTCCATCTTGCAAATTTACGATAGATAGAAGGTAAAGATGGTGAGTCATATGACCACTTTGAATCATGTAAACCCATGAAATGCAGGAACAGAGCATATGATGAATTTGATAATTGACAAGATAACTTTTTGGAAAAATAATAAATTTCTTCCCAGATAAACTGTGCTTGTAAACTTAAGGACTACCTTGCTCCATTTCTGTCTCCCCATAGCTGAGCTCATATATAACAGTGATTGGATGTAGAAAGCCAGGAGGCATGAAGTGGTACGGCCTTAGCTGCAGAAGGGTAAAGCCCTTTTATTAGCAATAACTCAAGGAGAAGAAAAGATATATTGGAAAACTCATAGAATCTAAATGGGCCCGGTTGCAATTTATAGATTCACATAACAACTAGCATGTGAGATTGTGCTGTCTAGTTAAACATGAATTACACAATGATTGCCTGCAGAACACAACCTTCAGGTTCTCGCACACTAGTGTGCGTGTATGTGTGTGTGGAAACATGTAGAAAAGTAAAATACACACATATGACGTCTGCATGTGTAAATGCTAAGACCAACATCCTATATCCACTTTCAACAGGACAAGCATTCGAAGAACACGAGATTGTTATAATAAGAGACCAACCTGTAGCTGCTGTGTTAGAAGATATGGCAATATCTTGTTCTTCAATGAGTGTAACTGGTCAACTAATCCAGGGATGATCAACTTCGAAACCATATCTGTCAAACGCAGATCCTTCGTACAGTAGGATAACACTTCTAGTTTATGATTAACAACCAGCAGTTTAGCTTCCCCAAGTGCTGGAAACAGAATAGTGTTAGAAACAATTAAGATGGATTCTCAAAGGTCAAAACATCTCTATCAAAATAAGATGTGATAGAGAAGATCTCCGGTATCCTACCCTTCAATTCTGCTAAGTGACACTCGCATGTATTTAAACTACCATCCTTTTACCTGGAAAATATTCGGCAATCGGTGCAGCAGGTTGAACATCACTTTTTGACCTATTAAACTTGATGCTGACTAGAATTTTACCTGCACTCTAAGCAGGAAAACAACTCAATAGACATATTCATAAAGAGCTCATCAAATTCAAGATGATTAGTAAAATTAATATCAACGGAAAGACAACAACCTCCTCCACAGAGTTAAAGGGTGCAATATCCCCAGTTTCTGGTAAAAAGTATGAGCAGGTGCGAGATTTTGCGAGAGAGTCTTCATCTGATTCCAGTACAACAGCATTAACAGCATTTTCCGGAAGCTCCTCAGCTGCAGGATCCAATTCGAATCCATGAAGAATGACAGGCTCACGCCCACCGGAAGGTTTATTTTGGGCTTCAACAATATATGCAACTCGTGGATCTCTAAGTTTTCTTTCCACAGCTGTAATAGCTTGTACATACACACCTTCCAAAGCTAAGAAGAAGGCAGAATACTCAGCAAGAGGAAAGGGAGATTTGCGAGCTCAACCTCTTACCAAATAAAAAAAGGGTGAAGTATGCTTGTAAACAGGATATCAACATTCAACAAGATACAAAAATCCATATATCATAACTCATAAGCCACTAAGCAGAGAAGCAAAAACCGATTCTATTTATAGCAAGATCTTTGAGCATGCTGTTCCATTAGTCTTTCTAAGCTATCTCCCATCAGGAAAAATGTGATGCAACCTTTGACATATGAAAATCAGCTATTTAAATACTCTATTTTGTCTCAGTGACTTAAACTATTTTAACGGCACCTTTGCCTATTTGTGTGGCTGATAGTATCATATTAACGAAAAATAATACAACACCAATAGAAAACTAGCATCAAGAGCAATTAAAAGTAGTATCTACAGAGTGAAAACTAGAAATCTTTTCACAAAGTACAGTCTTAATTACTAGTTCTTTTGTTTTTCTTTTCAACCAAATAGTTTACAAAAAATCAAATCAGTACAATTGTGTTACTATTGCCAAATTCCAATATCACAACAAGGATTCATTTTGTTCAATTCAGAGGAATATATTGCTCAGAGAGTGAGAGAGAGCTTCACCTTTATGATTGTCTGAAGCATAATACAAAGGCAACTTCAGAGGAAGTTCGCAAGAAACTATACAACCTTTCTCCCAGACTTCCTTCTCAGGCTGATCGTCATAAACAACACTACTCACTTTATCCAGCTTATACGAATTTCCTGTCCTTGATATGAAAAACTGAAGATCGCGCTTGCTATAGCCACTATTTAGATCCAGCACAGCTCCAATCAAAACCGGATCTTCACGATCAGTACCATACTGGGCTTTCCTAAAGCTCGCAGCAGCTGAAATAGCATTGCCTGCAATCTTTTCTGCCTTCATGTCACCCTTATCGTGAACAATCAATGCTCCGATCACCTCAAAACCCCTTGGAATTAGGCATCTGATATCATCTGCCAGTTCAACACCATTACATATGCAACAAAGTTTTAGCATTGCACTCAGAAAATTCTAAACCTCTTTCATTAATTAAGCATCATCTCAGTTTAAAACTGAAGAAAAAAAAGATACAAATGCAGGAATAATTAGATAATCTCTATTGCTCCTACTCCAATCGTTGAGAATTATTATTTAAAAAATAAATAAAAAAGAATCCGTAACAAATATTCAATACACATACACCATCAACATTCGCACAATGCAATCCGAAAATAATCTTACATTAAAATACTCTTTAGATTATACAACAAAACGCTAAATTTGAGGTTAGCAGACTAAAAAGATTTAGAGGTATGAAAAAGCAATCCCAATTTTGTAAAATTGAAATACCTAGTTCGTTAGGTAGGTCAGGAGAGAGGGGATTGGAGGGAAGAGTGTGGAGGCAGCGGATGGTGGAGGCGATGGTCGGTGAAGGGAAGAAGGGCGAGCCGATCAGCCATTGGACGCCGGGTTCTTTCCGCAAAAGCAAAATATCCCGGCAAAGGATTCGTATTGCGGCGAAGCTCTGAGTGCCCATCTTTGAGAGTGCGGTGGCCGATCAGGTAGGTATTATTCTGGTCTGGGTGTTACTTTTAGTGCTTACTATCCAGTACTACTTCCTTGGACTCCCATGGTAACACATCTTTGTGTGTGTCAGAGTGAGAGAGAGAGTGCCTCCAAAAAAATTACTGTAATAAAAATGGTTTTTGCCCCTTACATTTTATTTATCTTGCAATTTTAAATAAGAAATTTGAGATGTTGCGATAATATCTTCATTTTCAGTTTATTGTAAAATTAACATATCAGTTTATTTATAATTAAACATTTAAACGTCTCATTGGAACAAGTATAGCCAAATTAAGGTTGCACAATGCTTCATTATTCAGTAACATTTCATACAAATAAAGTACCAACTCATAAAATGGATCGTACTATCTTACAAGAAAAGGGGGTGACCGGAACGATCGGATCTGGAATTTGTGCATGGGCCTAACCGTCAGGCGCGCCACACCACATTTGTATACACACAACATATATATTCATCTAAAAGATTATCAGAAATTCTAGTTTACTTCATCTCATTCTTCTTGTCTCGTTTTCTTTCTTATCGTCCCATTTGTCTAGCTTTTCAAAAAAAAAAAAAAAAATGGAGTGCACTGAAAATAAAAATTTGACCACATTATATTTTATGCACACAAAAATATTTCGAGATTTACATAACTAAAGTCATATAAGACTTCAATACATAAGATTCGTCAATAAATTGATTCTATATCTATATCTTTAACAAAATTTCTCTTAATATGAAACAAGAACTCATATCTAGCCTAGATCTGACGCAAATCACATCACTTCATACTCATTAATTTTATTTTTTTATCCTTACGATAAAAAACAATATTGGACAAAAAGAATAGGACAAACAAAATACTACTCTTAAGAAAAAGATAAAATCGTAATATATCATAAAAGATCGTTTGCGAAACTTAGGCATATAGCCATTTTAAACCGTTAAAATTCTTACATGAGAAGAGAATGCCTAGTCATACAATATAATTACATATCACAGTTTGGAGCCTATCCCTACCTACATGCATGATTGAAAAACAATCTATGACTATGGAGCTACTCATAAATAGATGATATCTAACTTGTCACTAAACTCAGGTCGCAACTACGCCCGGTTCCATCCGAGATTTCATTAGCATAGTTTCTTCTCTAGCAGGGTTTGAGCCTGCAATTTCCACAAACAATTAATTAATTAAGGCATCATATGTATGTAACAATTTTTTAGGTACTGTCATTTCATTTTACCTTCCGAAAGGGAAGCGTTACGGTTCTCCAACAGTACAACTTCCATGACTCCTTTCGTCTACAATCAAACACCAAAAAATGTCAATTTCGAGTTCATATATCTACTTTCTATAAATATACTGCATACAATGTAGTATGAGATATGCATTCGGTTACGACATTCTCTAGTATGGCGTACCTTGATCGACTTTCAGCCTTGATGAACACTAGATTTTCGATCTCGTTGCTCAAAGAATCAGTTCCCGATGGTTCCTCTCTATCCATGCTGCCAACCGATGATTTACGGGGCGTTCTCATTCCAATGCTTAGAGCGTTTCCATCACTATTCCGGATGCTAGAAACCACCTCGTTGCCATGGCAGCACGTGTTGAGGATTTTGGACTCACAGTCGAGGGAACATGTTTGCACGTACCTATCCTTTGTTGGGAACGCCGTGGGTGTGGGGGTGTGGGTGTGGGTCGAGTACTCCGAAGCACTGCTGCCACATTCTGCACAGAAATGCGACTGGAAATGCACTCTCCGCGAGCAGCTGAACAAGTTGATAGATGGCTTCTTCAACTTCGAGGCATTGCTTGATAGGTTTATCCTTAGCTCCACGTTGTAACCTAGTATGCGTTGAAGCACGCCAGCAATCACTTTCCACGACTTTTCTGCTCTGGAAACGTGATCGGGGTGATCAAACTCAAGATTGGCCACTGCCACACCTGAAATAATTAGCAAGAAATGGTACAATGTGGTAATGTTAGTACTCTTTGTGAACTCATATGAGAAAGAAACAAACATGACATAATCTAACATGAACACCTATGTGACATGGGTCCGATACGAACAAGAGACAGAATTATCGTGTCATGTTTGTATCATGCTTTTGTGTTGTCAATAAAATTATCAGCCAAGAAGAAAGCGAACTTGTTTCGGTTTGAGCCATCTTCAAGTATTGCAACTTACAAACTAACTTGTGTGACAATGGGGTCCTCGAGTATATGAGTCGAGGGGATCACATGTAAGTTACCTTGGATTAGACGAATGGACACCAACTTCCCTCGTTTTTGAAGGAAATTCCTGACCGAACTGGACTCGCATATCCTGGTGGCTCTAACCCAAATCAACTCCAAAGTTTCGGCTTCATATTGAGCAACATTTCTGCACGAACTTGTCACTGGATGCTTCCAACACTCGTCGGTTGACAGACGATGGGATTCACTCTCTGCAAAAGTAAAACATGACTATAAGTCTAATGTGATGAAAAAACGAGTAAAGAGTGATTTGTTCTCTATATTCACCTTGAACATGTGACATTTTCGTGCTCAGCCTCGGAGCATCCTCGTCGTGTGAAGCTCCTGCTGAGCTAAGCTGCAGAAGAGCTACAGTCAGCCACGTTGTCTGATTCTTTGACGTTCTCAATTGCTTCTCAGTTTCTGAGAGTATCTTTAGTGCGTGTCTGAGTTTCTCGGATTCAGCTCCGGCTATTCACATAAAAGAATTTAGCATATATTTGTAAGATTGTATTACTATTTTAAGAAAAAAGCATTATCAGCATTATCAAAAGTAAAGGATTTCTCTATCCTTTGTCCCCAAATAGCAACCTACGTTCGTTTTCTCTTTCTTAACACCAAGGATAGCATATGGTATAATCGAGCAAGATCTCCACTTCACCAGCTAAAACGACAGGACATGCACGACCAATTGACATTATTCACAATATAAATGAGGGAAAGCATGCTATCTGTTCCAATCATCGTGCAAGTCGACTAGTAAGGAAAGGAGATGGAGAAGGTTGAAGGAAGTCTAGAAGCACATACATTCGTGAAGTCCAAAAAGCTCCCTTCTAATCTCAGAAGCGCTATCACATTTCCCGGCAAGAATGTCCGTTATAAGACCGGCCAATTGCGATATAAGCTGCAAAGGATCTATCCTAGATGCTATCAACTCCCTGACCTTTTTTATCGTGTTTGAAGCATCGGAAGACAATGCTAGGTAAAGCAAATGAAGCAATTCAGCATCCGAGACAACCCCATTCTGCACCACGAAATATCAAGGTTAGAACCTAACTGCACATAAAAAAAGAGAAAGAAAACAATAGTAAAAACACTCACAACTTCATAAACCAAGGGCATAGTAATCTTCTTAGCAAGCAGACTCAACTGGTCGAGCATTGTCTCTGCATCCCTAACCGATCCACTGGCTTTAGCCGCTATGAAATTCAAAGCATCCTCGTCAATTTCAACACCTTCTTCTTGACATATCACGCGTAGCCTGCTCGCAATATCAGCTACTTTCACCATTTGGAAAATGTATCTCTGCGCCTTTGCCACAACACTGCTTGGAAGCTTGTCGAGATCAGGGGTGACTAAAATGAAAACCACTTGTGGCGGAAGCTCCTCCATCTTGTTGAGCAAAGCCGCCCATGTCTCTCCTCGCAACAAGTGGCAGTCATCGACAATATAAACCTTAAACCTCGAGAAAGTCGGAGGAACATCAACGTTCTTCACAAGTGATCTGAATCTACTCACTTTGTTGATTTCTACTAAATCCACCTCCTTAACATCACTATTCCTTCCAGAGAAGAACAAGACACAATCCTGGCACAAGCCACATGGTTTCTCAATCTCGGGAGAAAGACAGTTCAATGCGGCCGCGAATACTCTTGCAGCAGATGTTTTTCCCGTTCCACGTGGACCATGAAAGAGATATAACGAAGCTATCCTCCCACTAGAAATGGCATTCAGAAGAGATTTCGCAACTACATTTTGCCCCACCAATTCGTTAAACGATCTTGGCATAAACTTCTGGCATAGGCTTCTAGGAGTTTCCAGACAAGGATCCATTCCTATGCCATTATTCTGGCAGCCCGTCCTTTCCTCCATTAACAGGAGAGGCCGTTCTTCAAGATCATTTCGAGGTTTTGGCTCTACAGGTCTCATCGTTCTCGACCAGCAGCTGCTCATCCTCAGTCCTCTACCACCGGACTCCATGAGGCCGACGTCTGAACTTCTATAAAACGGCACACCACTACTCAAGCCTTCCATCGAAGCATCACTTGCAGAATTACACGAACTGACATCGGGGCTCAAAACATCACCAGCTCTAACTCTAGACAATCTACTATGCTTTCTATTCCAGCTGCTACGTTTTGATTTGCCAAGACAAGCCCTATCAGGTTGCTTTAATCTTCTTTTTGGTTGAGTGCACGAACCCCTATTATCAATACAGACACTCGAAGACCTTAGCGACATCTGCAATGCATCGTCCCTGTTTTCCTTGCACTCCGTTCTACTCTCTTCTCTCACACACGCCATTTCGTGTTTCCTCAAGTCACAATTTCTTAAACCACGGTCCAACTCATGCTCACGCAAATGCTGCTCGTCATCTGCCACAAATAGGCTGGAGCTTTTCAAGCCACCAATGTTATTATCATCACTCTGTTCCCTGCAGCCGTTGTCAAATCCTAATATGATTGCACTACTTGACTGTGTTTCCCAATTCAGATTGTCAACCAATGCAGACAATCTGCTCATCGAGTTAGTGGATGGATCACGAAGGGACCTCACTCTCCTAAGGGCAAACAACGTTCTTGAAATCGGAAAATCAACAGAATGCCGACGCCCATCCATCAATACAACAAATAGATAAATACAACAACAGAACATATAACATTTGATACTAACAAAGCACCAAACAATCACAACACCAGCCCTGAAATTCAACCAAACAGAAAGGGATAAGCTAATAAGCAGTCTTAGGCAATTCTGCCCCACAAACGAAAAAGAAAATCCTAAAAAAGCATATTATGCTATTTGAAGGTTGAAATTTAGAACATGAATATCCAAACCGGTTGAATTTCAACAAAAATATCCAACAGAAAGGCGATAAACAGATAAAACAACACTATAAAAACTAACCAAAAATGTATATTATCAACTCCTGCTTTAGGTATTGGGATTGATTGGCGACAAAAAAAGGAAAGAAGAGAAAAATGTGGTCCTTCAACTTTTTTCCCAACCTGTAACATTAAAAAATTCATCTTTATTGTTTCAGCATTTTCATAGACAAAAATCATGAAAAAAGAGACAACAAAGCAATGTTTTTAAGGTAGCAAAGAAACAATAACCATCACCTTTTTCTCAGACAATAATGCTGCAAAAGTCGAGAACCTCCATGTCCATGTTCAGCATTTTCACCTGAAAATTCAAGCACACAAAAATAAGTAATACTAATAAATAAAAATAAAAATCTTGAATTTTGAAAGCACATGCTACGCTACATAAAGAATTATCTATTCCTAGCACATTGATAATATCAAGGTAAGGAATAAAACGACAACTCTTGAAAAAAGAATACATGGAAGAAAACAAGGAGTCTCACTAGCTTCAAAATGATGAAGAAGCAGTCAAAGAGACGGTGTCGTTTTGCCATTGAAGTCTGCAAGAAAAAATTCTCAAACGAGGGCGAGAATTCCGGAAGGCCCACAAGAAGAAGCAGATGGGATTTTATTTCTTCCTTCTTTTCTGCAGCTACGGTTATAGATACACTATACGTACAGCTCGGAGCCACCCAAAACAGCGTCAGGTCATGTTCTTGGAGGTGGCGCAGCGGTAAAAAGTAGGAGTTGCAATAAATGAGCGAGGGCGATGTGCGTGACATCTCAATAAATGGCAAGTAAATTCTTCAATTTTTAACTCGATATAAAGTGAAAAACTTTTTATTCGGAAATGGGGAGAGGAAAGAATTCTGACAATATATAATTTTCTTTACTGGTCCTGTTGAGATGTTGTTTTCTTTAGCAGATTTCTGCAGAGTTTTGAGAAGATCCTTGCTGGTTTTCAGGGTTAGAATTGGAATTTCGGTAAACTGCTTGTTTGATGGTTCGGAGCCCCCACGCTCGCCGGTGGCGCGTCGACAGGATGCCCACCGCAAATTTTTCAAATTGGAAATCGCCGCCCGGATTTAACAACTTACAAACTATACGCAATTTATATTAATCATATGAGATACATTTACGTTAGGCTGGCATAACCATTAGATCAGTCCAATTAATATATAAATAATGAGAGCGGTTACAATTTTGTTTTTGAGCTCCCTCCGAATTTGCCTTCGGCTCTCCCTTGCTCGACTCATGGCTTAGAATAGGGGCGGTAAATAATTGATTTAACCGTTAGACCGGCTTAACACAAATATTTATGAACATATACTTGCATTTCTTGTTGTTTATTTTATTTTTACCATATTAAACTTGACATGGCGTTGTCAGGCAGGGCTGCAGGGTGTATTCAGAATGTACATTTATTCCAAAAAGATGTACGTAAGTATTCCTTTCGTCCCATTATAGTTGGCCATAACTTTTTGGACATAGAAATTAAGGAATGACTTTTTAGTAAGGTATAAAATGTTAAAGGTTCACCTATATTTTGTGTTTAGTGTGTTAACTTTTTGCTTTTTTGGAAAATGGCTAATTGCAATGGAACAACACAAAACGAAAAATAGTCAACTGTAATAGAACGGAGAGAGTATTTTTTATTTTATTTTGACGGATAGACCTAATATTTCTCAATCTTACTTATCTTATTCTTGTGAAGAGGAAGTTGCAGTAGTTGAATCATTGAATATCTCTCACATAGGATAAATGTTGTTAAAAATATTGCTTTGAATTTTTTTTAGAAAAAATAAGTAATTTAGCATTTAATTCAACATGTATATTTGAGTTTTAACGAATAAGAATTGCATTGATGAGCACTTAATTATATTACGTCGTTTTAGACTATACTATGCATGTACACCAAATAGCCAAATCCAGGCTACATCAGCTTTGATTTGACAGAATAGTTGCTTCAACAGAAAATTACAATAAATAGTACTAGTAGTATAAAGTTAGGAAAAAAAATGAAATTTCGTTTGCAAAAATAGCACTCTATTTATTTATATTTTGATGTTTCAAAATCTTGTACCCGGTATTAGTGATTAAAATTTCCTAGTAATCTCTTCAAAACAAAAAAAAAATCTTAGTAAACGTCGGCTCTAAACCAAATATAGTGTTTTTTTCCAGTAACTTGTTCATTATTTTTATTTTTATTTCTGTGTGCTGGTCGTATAACAAGAAGAAATTGATGTCTCATTTAGTGAGAAATTACAATTGATACTTATAAAATACAGGATTTATCCGCTTGGAACATTCAACTCGTGCGATAAATCTAGGCATAGGGTCCAAAACCCACGCTCTCCTCTTCCAATTTATTATACAAAGAAAAAAAAAAGACATGTTCTCATATAGTACTATAATAATAGCGAAATCTTATATATAAAATGTTAGTAATACGCAAAGCATACTCTTCGCCTCTTCGGACTGACTGAACATATAAATAAATGAATATGCAAGTGGAATTTAATCTGACGAACATAATTGCAAGTCCACCCATGTCCCACTCTGTCACTCAGATTGAATTATTGGGCTACAAATATTAATTTGGTGCAAGGCTTTGTTCTGAAACTTATAGGCCCAGCCCATCATCATTTACTACTCAAATCATTCAATATTCTTCGCATTCACAAATTAAAATCTACACCAGTATTTGCCATCGTGCGTTGCACGAAAATTAGTTAGCCTCAAACTTTAAACGATAATAAGTTTCTCATTTCAAATTCAATTTATATATATCACATATTAAATTAAAGTTCTTGAGACGATCTTAAATTTGATGTGTATTGAATATTTATCTTAAACCAAAGTATACGATTTCTCGAAATAAAGATAAAGGACACAAAATGGCCACTATTGAAATTTTTTAATGTGAGTTGCATAATTTTTAAATTTAATAATAATAATAATATAAAATTGTACTAAACACTTATTTTTAATAAGATTATAAAATTTTCTTCCAAATTATTTAAATCAATTTGAAATTGATTTCAAATGAATTTAAAATTTATATGTAACTTATAATAGTATAGATCATAAATATGTATTTAGCATATCTATACTATATTTAAATATGGAACCAATTTGAAATTGATTTCAAATTGATTTTGATTTGAGTGGCAATTTTGTGATTTTCTCAAAATTAATGATCTATTATATATTTATAAAATTTGATTAAACTTAGTTAATTTATAGAATACCAACGTTTCCATCATTTAAGGTTAGTGGGAAGTTTTAAACATTTATTTTAAGAAAAAAGTAAAAAAAAAAAACTTTTTTATTATTTTTTTGAAATCATATTATACTCAAAATATTTATGTCTTATTAATAAAATATATGCAATATGCATCTTAAA
>JAYJMF010000017.1:3044962-3057726 GCA_036873715.1 Salvia sclarea
GTGTCTCGTAATTTGTTAAGTCGTTGTATCTTGGAGACGATTGCTATAGACCGTTTGCACAAGTACGGAGCAATCTCATCTTGCGACAAGAGAATCTTTCTCGCCTCGACTTTTAACATAGTCTGCATTTCTATATTCTCGTATTTTTATCCATTTCCGACCCAACCATATTTACAGACTAGTGATATGGAGTTAATATGGTTCGAGTCTTTTATGATACGGCCTTTAAAAAATGTATTAAATTTATCAAAAGTACTGCACATCTCAATATAATAATAGTGCATTAACTTTACACGTTAAGTAAATGAATTTTATTCGTAAGATATATTAATTCCTGAGTTCGTACGAAAAAACAAAATTTTATTTGATCCCTTTCATACACATGATATATCCAAAATTTTCAAACTTCATTTTGTGAAGACAAAAATTAAATTTCCTTCGTCACATTTTAAGTTAGTCGACGTTACAATAACCATCCCTTTTAGACTCGGCAGAAAAAGCAAAAATGAACCGACATTGCTATCCAATCAACAATTACGATCTCTTTATTTTCTAGAATAGAATAAGCAGTTAACGACAAATTGATTGAATGTGTGGAAGAGGTAACATTTGAAGAATAGCGATCTTCATGCTAAAGAAAACTAGGAATGACCAACGCAAAATCTATATAGCATTTGAGACTTGGAGTAGCTTTTATTAAAGGTGAATCACAGCACAAATTTTCTGTCGTAAAAATTACATTAGGTAATTTAATATTATTTGGAAAAAGTAATAAAATAATTATTAACTTAATGATAATCAATTAATTAATAATCACATATGTATGCAAGTTTCCTTAATTATTTAAGAGGCACATTTCTGTCAGGCCGGAGTACCATTCACCAATACACGTAGTACCATTTCATATTAAATAGAGTACCACTTAAAACACAGTTCATTCATATAGAGTACCAATATATATTGAATAAAGTACCAATTCATATAACATGAAGTACCGCCGGCCTGACGGTCAGGCCGGCCTGATAGAAATATATGTCATTATTTTAAATACATAACTCCACTATATATCCAATCAATCATTTAAGAATATGAATGGCAATGGGCACCTTATTAAATCCAAATTTGTAATGAGTATTAATGATAAAGTATGAGATAAAAAAATGGAAATATAATTAAATGAGTGGTGAGGTATTGGGAGAAAGGTGGAAATGGTAAAATATAAAAGAGAAAATTATTGATTGTTTCCTTTTTTGGAATGTAAATATTTATAATGAGAAATTCTAAAATACAATTAATAGATATTTGTAATGGGTCGAACATAATATATTAATATGAGGTATTAACATTTTGCATTTATTTTCTTTAATTAATAATAATATTTTAAATTTATAAAGGTGAAAATTCAGTAATGAGTATTTGGCATAAGAGTGAGAAATGAGAATACAATATCCTGATTCCCAAATTAAAACTAACTTGATTTGAAAATATTTTTTACACAAAGTAATTTTTTTAATCTATTATTTGGATAATCGAAGAATTTACCAGTTCGATTATTGATAGCCGATACTGATCCAATTTCCACCTATACATTCAACATTAATAGTTATATATTTATATTGTTACATTAGTTATATAGCTAGCCTATCTACAACTAGTGAATTGCTTATACGGTCATATTCATGTTTTACTTTTTTTAAATCATAAGTAGTTCTATTTTCCGCGCCTATTGTAATCAAGTCCATACAATGTATTCCCTCCGGCGTACGAGAGTTGACTCCTTTTTTTTGGGTACAAGATTTTAGAAAAGTAGTAGAATAGTGTAAACTGTAAAGTGATATAAAATTAGGATAAAAATATATATTATTTAAAATTGTGTGAGTAATAAAGTATCAAAAGAAATTAAACATATCAACTCTCGTGGGACACCCCAAAACTGAATACGAGCCAACTAAAGTGAAGACATACGAGCCAATTGTGTGATACTTTCTTTTGGCGTCATTAAAATCATATCATTACCAAACAATTTTGCTGAGATGTATAATTTCATCAATAAACAACTAAAGTGAAGACATACGACATACATGATAAAATTGCAACAAATTTATGGCCTTATTGCTTAAGATTAAAATAAAAAAAGATAGAGTTATGCACGCTACACCAAGTTTAATTATAACTTTCAAGAAATAAATAATTAAGCTTAATGCCTTATAATTATAACTAAATTAATTCAAATGAGTAAAATGACTTCCATGACTTCCGTGATATATTATCATAATTTATATATTTAGAATTAATGTTAGTTTAACCTTTTCTAAGATTAAATAACATTTATAACGAAATAAGATTTGGAAGAATATTAAACAATATTATAATCTTCCTAGAAATCTCCTGGGTGACATTATATTATAGTCAAATAAGGAATAAACAAAAGATGCGACACTATCGAGTATCGACGATGTTCGATCATATTATCCATTAGCTTCCACATTCTATTGTTTTTAATTTATTTTCTCCCTCCTTCATTTCTTCAGAAGGAAATCCATGGCCCCCCTTGCACTAATATACAACGACAGACTAACTACCATTTCAATTCACAGGAAGCCTCTACGCATTAATATTTGATTTATATTTTTCTTCAAAGATGGTCTCCACTATATATATAATTAAATTAATGATCATATGAAAAAAGTAAACATTTATTGTGTGGCGAAAAACAGAGTAAATTTAACGACCAAACCGAACCGGTTATGAGCAAGGCCGTCACCTACACGTGTCTAGCTCTTTATCCTCTTTATAATCCCCATTCAATTCTAACGCTTCTTCCCATCCCATCCCCTTACCCTCCATTTAATTAATTCCTTCACTCTCTCTAGAAAATGGCATTCTCTTCACTCATCGAATCCCTACTTGTCCTCATTTCATGTTTCCTAATCCCATCTCTCATTGCCTCTATGCCAACCCTACAAGACCCTGAGCTAGTAGTCCAACAAGTACATAGGTATGTACAACAAACATTGCACTTAATTAGTAGTACCCAAATAGTACACATGCATTTTGAGGATGCATCAATGTCTTTATTTTATATATAGGAAATTGAATGCTTCTAGGAGGAGGTTGGGATTCCTATCGTGTAACACGGGTAACCCCATCGACGACTGCTGGCGGTGTGATCCCAATTGGGAGCAGAAGAGGCAGAAGCTAGCCGATTGCGCCATCGGGTTCGGCAAGAACGCTGTGGGCGGCAGGGACGGCAAGATCTACGTGGTGACGGACTCGAAAAACGACGACCCCGTGAACCCGAAGCCGGGGACGCTCCGCCACGCGGTGATCCAAGACGAGCCGCTGTGGATCATATTCGAGCGTGACATGGTGATTCAATTGAAGGAGGAATTGATGATGAACTCATTCAAGACCATTGATGGCAGAGGTGCTAGCGTGCACATTGCGAATGGGCCATGCATCACCATACAGTACGTGACCAACATCATCATCCACGGTGTCAACATACATGATTGTAAGCAAGGGGGGAATGCCATGGTGCGGGACTCCCCACAGCACTTCGGGTGGAGGACCGTATCGGACGGTGACGGGGTCTCCATCTTTGGCGGGAGCCACGTGTGGGTGGATCATTGCTCCTTGTCTAGCTGCAATGACGGCCTCATTGATGCCATCCATGGCTCCACCGGTATAACTATCTCCAATAATTATATGACCCATCATAACAAGGTTATGCTTTTAGGGCATAGTGATACATTTGTTCAAGACAAGGGAATGCAAGTCACCATTGCATTTAATCACTTTGGTGAAGGGCTTGTGCAGAGAATGCCGAGGTACGTAATTAAATTAATTACATGTATTCTTCATCTTTTCTTAATTACAAAAGGGGTTGTTACATGCAGATGTAGACATGGCTACTTCCATGTGGTGAACAATGACTACACACATTGGGAGATGTATGCTATTGGAGGAAGTGCTGCCCCCACTATTAATAGCCAAGGCAACAGATTTCTTGCCCCTAATGACAGATTCAACAAAGAGGTCAAATTAAATATACTTAATTTTAGTACTATACTACACGTCAAGTTTGTAATTTATAATGTTGGTATAAATGTGCAATTAATTAATAGGTTACGAAACATGAGGATGCGCCTGAGAGTGAGTGGAAGAACTGGAATTGGAGATCAGAGGGAGACCTAATGCTAAATGGTGCATTTTTTGTAGCAACTGGTGCCGGCGCCTCGTCCAGCTACGCCAAGGCATCGAGCTTAGGAGCCCGGCCGTCAACCCTAGTGGGTCCCATCACGTCCGGCGCCGGTGCTCTCGTTTGCCGGAAGGGATCTCGCTGCTAAAAAGTGTGTATGTATTAATGTCACACAAGAAGGCTTTGCATGTGGGTTGAAGAACATCACATATTTGATGATAAAGTAGTAGCTAAGTTTCTTCTATTAATCCATTTCCTTTTCTTTTTCTTTTTTAAATGTATCTACGCAAAAGCAAGTCATCAATGAAATGGTGATGTACCTTTACATATATGAATTCAATTTTCTGTTATGTGTCTCTTTTAGTGGGTGGCAGAGCCAACTAAATTTATTGATGTGGCCATGGGCCGAACTTTATAAGTTTCCGATTCGAGATTTCAATAAGCCAGTTTCCCCATAATCAAATTTGATGGCGGGAGCTTTTTGATGTAAGTATGTTCACATATCCCTGATACACAAGAATGTTTAGTGCATTTGTCTTTTTTATTTGAATTTTAAATTATAGAATAGGACTAGTTCAGTTTATTCTTAGTCTACATGTTAATGTCGACCGCAAGTTTCTCCTTATCGCAGCAGAAAAAATAATGTATTTGAATATTATCGTCTATGGATAAAAATTCTCACCCTAGTGGCCGGAGTTCACATGCATATAGCTAGTCTATATATTTTACTACGATATATTTTAAACATAATTAAATTAATAAAATTAATTTGGAAGCAACTAAACAAAGTAAATACTGTTGATATATATTAATTCCTTCTGCCTTATATAGGAGCACATTAATCACCCTTTCTAATTAAATGATTTATTTTTTCTTGAGAAATAACTTAAGAAGTTTTCATCTCAATACCAACAATTCCTGAATTCTAATTTAGTCAATAGAGGTGCATTTTTAGACAAGGCAGCAACCCTATATAAATGTCAATTGAAATTAATAATCTGTGACATTTTGGAAGAACATTTGGACTAATATAGGAAAAATTGAGCAAAATCACATGGTTTCTTTGAGTGGGGCGACTTCTACCCATTATAACTTGATTGCAACTAAAATTTGACAGATTATTTCTCAAATTCAAGACGCTTTTTAGTATATACTTGACTCACCTAATTATCAGGCATTAATTGAGTTTCTAATCAATCAACATCATTTATTTATTCTTTTAGCTACCCGCGATCCCTATTTTCTATTGTATTTTGAATCGTTCACTCTCAAACACGCCCGACAAATTGATGCACTGTTTTCGTATCAATTTATCAATTTGTAGGGGTGAGCAAAAAAAATTCAAAATCAAATTTGGTTCGATTATTCGGTTGTGTATTTTGGTTATAATCGTACTTTTAATTCGGTAGTTTGGATTCAATTCAATTTTGAAAATTTTTAACTGAATAATCAATAATCGAATTATATATCTTATATAAAATATTATTTATATATTTATATTTTCATTTTCTTTTGCTTTTTAAATTTTAATATAGTTTAAGCTCTATTTCTACATTTCTAGTATTTTACAGTTGATTAACAATTAGCCGTCTATCACCACTCCATGGTCCACCAATCACCCTTAAGCCTGGGAGTGATCAATTATTAATATTTCTGTGATGTTATTATTGCAAATTAGTGTCACATATAATATTGCAAATTAGTGTTGAATTTTGATTGAGAATAATATTTTTGTACATCTTTGATTAGGATTTTATAAATTGTTGATATTAAGGAAATCAAGTTTAAATGTTACAAAATTTAAGTTTAAAATTAATTCATATTTTTTTCTTTAAAAAAATTATGTTTAACCGAAATAACCGAAACAAGTTATCAAAATAATTTCGATTTGATTATTTTTTTTTCAAAAAAATTAATTATGTGATTCTGTTATATTTTTACTGTATGACGGAATACTCATCCCTATCAATTTGTACCAAAGTAATGCAAATTTATCACTCAGAAAGTAAGATAGTTGATAGTTCCCAACTCTAACCATTCAGCCAACACGATTTCTGTAGTAATGAACTAAACGGACACTAACTCTTAAACTAATTTTATACTCCTATTTTTTTTAGGCCCATTTTGTGTTGGGCTCTTATGTTGGATGTAGCCCTACAAATATATTTTCATTATAAGATCTTTACCATTCTAACTGGTTAATAGGCCGAAGCTTTATATAAGCTACAATTTCGTATAAGATTATTCTAGAAAAGGAATGCAAATGGGTGAAGTGGAGTTTAACACACTACTTTTTTTTTTGTTATCCTTGAATTTATTCAATCATTAATTAAATCGAAGTCAAGGAACTTGCATTGAATAATATATTTGCGTTTATTGGAATCTCGACGCCACCAAACTTTAGATTTTTAGTATACAAATATGCATGCAGCTATTTCAAAGGCACAAGGAAGGGGCCGCCATCACATCCAAGCCCACAAAATACTACACTTTATTATGTACACAAAATTTAATCATACAGAGTGCCGCGTATATTATCACATGATGAACAAAGTTTAAAAGATATATCTATGGTATCGTATGTAATTCTTTATTCACACATAATCATACGTGTTTGGACATGTAATATTACATTTTAATGTGATACATGGCTTGAATTGCATGTAAAGATGATTAATATTCATAAAAGTTTAAGATTTGTTCATGATAGCGTAAGCTAACTTTTATCTAATGTGATTTCAGATTTGTCTCTCGCATAATCTATAACATAGTACTCACTTCATCCCAAAAATATTGGGTTGTCCTTATAATTTTGGGCATGTTTCATTTTTGGGAAACTTTAATTTTATTACTAACACAATTTTAAATAATAAATATTTTTATCACTATTCCTACTATTTTACACTACTTTCCCCACTCTTTAATTCTCGTGAAAAAAGAAGTTTAATGCCTTTGAGAGTTGAGACGAAAGAAATATTAAAAATCAAATAGCAAGTCGATTAATTGCAGCGGCCTAAAAGAAAGTATGCATCTCTTCAAAATGGAAATGGTTCACAACTTTTTACCTAACTACTTTTGCTTCGGCCTTCTCGAGGGGTCATGGACTGAAATTGCCAGCCTCATAATTATTGATTCTTATATTACAAGTAAAGAAGTAGCTTACCCGTTAGTTATAAGTCACATCAATATTATTTTAATAAATATATTATTGTTTCATTGTAGAGCGCGTTACATGCATTATGTGAATATCTTATTTATTAGTATTACTTAAAAACAGGCCAGGAAAATGTGATAATATCATACGATAAAATACTAATTCAATCTCTAGCTAGTGTTCAAAAACATAAAATTAACTAAACACGATATGCATTAATAAAGCAATGAAAATGACTATCTAACTAAAATGAAAGAGTTTGCCATTTTAATATTTAGTTAATTCACAGTCTTAGCCCACATATTCTTAACGTCTTACCTTGTTTTTTTATGAGTTTTCGAGAATTATTATTGAACCAAACTGGGAAACATTAATATCTTAATTAATTGCTGGATGTAAGTATTGAATAATGATCAATTATCTACCTAACTACATTAATTAACAATTTAGCACATTACTTCTACAAACAATTTAAGACACGATCGAGGTTCATACCATATAAAATCATATCATGTCTCGTATGATGAGAATGTGTGGTTCAATACTGAAAAAACAAAACAATGTGAGGTAAATTGGAACTCGTAGGATTCTAATGTCAAACTTTAATTATTTTAACAGATAATACCCACACGTCCTTTACTATGGCTTTTCTTAAAACTAGACATATCATGTCGAAATTAATAAATATAATTGTAAACCTTATTGGATTTTTTCGTTATGACGAGACCTGCAATCACTATTATTTTGAATGACCTGCAAGTATTAGGTTTTCTTGCCCTATCTATTTATAACATTTTTTCCCTTTTTTTTAATAAGAGACATGCACTATACTCTAATTACCATATTTATGCCCTTAAATGTTGATGAGTTATCTTGTTTTCGCAAAAAGTCTTCACTTGTCAAAAAAACGTAAGACTTGAGGTAGCCGGTCGTATATTGAGGTGTATCCAATCATATACGGGTGCATAGCTCAAGGTGTCCGACCGTACAAGGTATTTGGAAAGTATTCGACTGTATACAGGTGGATAGCTCGAGGTATCCGGTCGTATTATATAGGTGGATACCTCGAGGTATATATCCGACGTATACGTGTGGATACCTCAAGTCTTTATACTTTTCTGACAAGTGACAAGTATAATGGCCTTTTGCGAAAAACAATGCAACTCATCAACATCTAAGGATATTTTCATCAATTATGACATGTGGTGCATGTTTTTATAAAAGAGGGCAAAAATAATTTATTGTTATAAGAATGGGTAAAAAAACCTTTCACCAAAAAAAACTATATATAAATAAATAGATAAATCATATTCGAAAAATTAAGTGCTAGAGATTAGATCTATAAGATATTTATAGAATTTGATCTTAAAAATCTCACACAACCACACAAGATTCTTATCTCGTTCAGATTAATGTTGAAATATATGGGCCGCATCATACAAATTCTTATAATGTGGTGGTCGTAATTCAATTTATATTGTGAAATACCGAAGCATGATAAAAGAAAAGTACATATATACACATATGATGTCATTAAATTTAAATATACATGAAACATGAAGATGCTATGAAAATAGATGATTAAAAGTATTTTGAATCGATGCTCTTCTGGAAATAAAGTGAAGCATTAATTATGTGATTGATAGAACAATAATGACAAATGATCGATCTATTTGTTAGAATTATTTTAGCAACCGACAAATTATATAAGTAATGAATATTCCCGAGCTAGCGTTTTAGGACTCGTTACACGTTCTAGCGAAGCATCGGGCGATATGTATAAAACAAATATATTTCCCCCTTATTGTGTCTATAAATACGTACCTGCTTCAGTCCAATTTCCCCATTTCACTTATTCTGTTTTTCTCCCTTGTTCAACAAGCACAGCTTTAATCGGATTGACGAGGTTCCACGACTACGATTGGATCATAGATCGATTTTTCCTGGGAAATGGGGCTGCATTCATCTCCTCCGGTTGACGGCGACTTCGCATCGGAAGCTGACGTTCATGTTGTTACCTCCACTGGTTTACTCATCACGGCGCACTCTAATGTCCTCGTACGCTCTCTCTCTCAAAACTTTTTTTCTTATAATTGACTTTCTCTTATCACGACGCATTCCGAGGCTGAAAAATGAAAATTGAATTTATAAAGACTAAACAAATTTTAGATAGTAGATAGTAATATAAGTATTTTTATGTTTGTTTGCAGGCTGGTGCTTCTCCGGCGCTCGAGAGCATGATCAATCGGCCGCAGAAGCGCCGGAGCTCCGAACTGAAAATTCCCATACTTGGCGTGCCAGACGACGCCGTTTCCGTGTTCATTCAGTTTCTTTATTCATACAGGTGAGTTTCCACCAAGCAAAACGTGGATTCGCCAGCTGTTATTTTTTAATAAATTATTGTTCTGTTGATTGAAATCCCAATTATCGTGGAACAGCTCTTAATACTTTATGATTGACCGATATTCTTGAGTTTGACTAATTAATAAGAGTTAGATATTGAATCGATTCATCGTCTACAACGTTAGTTGATCATCATATGCCTACCTACTTAATCACAATTTTATGGAGAATGATATAGGATTTAATTCCGATCATCTAAAAGATACTGTATTCCAAAAGAAAGGGTTGGCTGCTAATTGTTTTGAGCTGATTTTGATTTGGACCTGTTTTATTTATTGTTGCAATATTGACATAACTTTTCAATTTGTAGCCTAATCTAATGGACATGTTCAGATTTTCTTACCTTGGTAGATAATCTAATGTGCACTCACCACATATTATACATGGATGGAACGATATTGTGTGAGTATTTAATTCGAAATGATATCGCTGAAATGTTTGCTACATGTCTACTTAATAACAAATAAACAAAACTGTGTTATTATTGCAACAATTTATAGAATGAGTTGAAAGCCAAAATCAAGTCAAAGTTTGTGAATCTTTTAGCAATTAACACCCCTAAAAACTTAGGAAAAATCCCGTTTCATGTAATTGATGGAGTTTAGTTTTACTTTCAGGTGTGGCGAGGAGCAGCTGAAGAAGTATGCGATTCATTTGCTAGCATTGTCGCATTTATACTTGGTACCACAGCTAAAGAAGAGATGTACTAGGGCGTTGGCCGAGCAGCTGACCAGTGACAATGTGGTGGATGTGCTTCAGCTAGCAAGATTGTGCGATGCGCCTAATCTTCACCTCAAGTGCATGAACATGCTGTCGAAAAACTTCAAGGCGCTTGAGGAGACCGAAGGATGGAAGTTCTTGCAAAACCACGACCCCTTCCTTGAGCTTGAGATTTTGCAATTCATTGATGAATCTGAGTCGGTACACACCTTAACATAACCTTTTCTCTTTCAAATTTGCACTGGATTGAATATAATGTCTTTTACTGAGACTGGAGTTTGATTCGTCTTGTGGTATAGAGGAAAAAGAGGACAAGGAGGCGTAAAGAGCAGCAGAATTTGTATATAGAGCTAAGTGAAGCTATGTACTGTCTCGAACATATATGCTCCGAGGGGTGCACTAGTGTCGGCCCACATGATATGGATCTGAGCAAAGAAAAGGTCCCTTGCAGCAAGTTCTCGACTTGCCAGGGCCTCCAGCTTCTTATCAAGCACGTTGGTAGCTGTAAGAAGAGGGTTAATGGAGGTTGTTTGCGCTGTAAAAGGATGTTGCAGCTCTTTAGGCTGCATTCTTCCATATGTGACCATTCTGATGAATGCAGAGTTCCTCTATGCAGGTAATATATATTTTACTTCTTTAACAATTTACCCTCGGTTTAATTGCAGTTCATATAATTCACTAGTGAGTGGTTGTCATTTATCATTGCCATTTTCATTATATTTGCGATATGATAATTGGTCATCGATATAATCAGAATTCAATATTTCCTACAGAAATTCAAAATTTTCACTATACACTAGATCATTGAGCTATATCTTTCATATAAGTTATGTATTTATCTTGAAATATATCTTGCTGGACCTATCATTTGGATTTGGTACCACAACCAATCCAGTCCCATATTCTCGTTCATTGCCATTTGCCACCCAAACACATTAAACATCGCCCCCCTTAGAACTTATCATTATTACATTTTTTCTCAATCACAAAAGCTATGAACAAAGACATTCATGTAGGGTCATTTTTCGCCTTTTGTTTCTTGGAGCCCTCATGAGTCTGCCCTTTCCTCCAAAGTAATGGTGATTGACAAGTCATTTTCTGATTGCCAAAAAGTTGTCTTTGTTCACGATCTTTCTTGGTATATTCAAGCTTCCATAACTCGTTCCACATCGTGTTTACACAGACAATTCAAGTCGAAGGAACTAAGAGATGGGAGAGAAAGTGATGAGCTGTGGAGATTGCTTGTGAGGAAGGTGGCATTGGCCAAAGCTATACTATCTCTTCCAAAGAGGAAGAGAGAAGAGGAGCCAAGAACAGTGATGAACTATCAAAAATTGAGAAGCTTCAAATTATGAAATCTACCACCAAAATGATAGTATATTGAAGTAAGGGATTGCGCTATTATAGTTAAGTTTTAGTCAATTTTTTTATTATTATTATTATTGAGCTCTGTTTCTTGCCTTAACCCCTATTTTTGACCTAGGTTAGGCAAGAGCAGTATTCAAACAAAAACCCAACTGATGTAGTTATTCGTTGTTGGTTAATTATATGTCTAGGTAATAGTAATTCTTTTGTACTTGATCGTGCTTCATATTTTTAATTATTCATTCTATTTTTTTTTATCGGACAATGTTAATTGTTACTCCCTCCGTCCCATTCTTCTTGTATCATTCACCAAGCAACCGAACAGTCCTAGATATCATTCATCACCAAGCCTATGTATAACTCCATTTTAAATTCGTTCCCAAAGGGAATCGAACCCGGACCATCCACTAAGGGAGGAACCCGGTGGTCAGTGGGCTAAGCCCCTGATAATTATTCATACTATTTAATTTTATTATTTGTTATACCTCATCTTTGCATTCATTTATTGGCCGCTAAAAACATGTAATTTTGGACTTATGCTTTTGTAACTAATCTTGTAAAAAAAATAATGTCATATGATAGTCTTATGAAAAGATCTCGCGCGCTTTATATATATTATATACCGCATCAATATTTTGTTTGAGAGGTATTCTACCTCTAAATTACATTACAGATTTCTGTACTTTATATATTTCATGGTATCATGATCACGATCATAATCATAATCACGTAATATTGAAATAAAAATAAAAAAATCACACTATTTAGCTTCGCCTATACTTATGATTTTTTATAAAGAGTTTGTCTTTAAAGAAAAATAATATCTAACCTATAGAATATAAGGCAAATCTCGTATTAAATCCTAAACTATGTGGTTTGTACCAAAAATATCCTGAACTTTCAATAATATCAATAAAAGAC
>JAYJMF010000017.1:3057826-3074659 GCA_036873715.1 Salvia sclarea
TTATTGATATTATTGAAAGTTCAGGATATTTTTGGTACAAGCCACATAGTTTAGGATTTAATTTGATATTTGCCCTAGAATATATAAAAATAATTGAAAACATTAAAAATTATTTGGTTTTACAATCTTTTTCCATCAAAGATAACATAACTTTTAAATAAATTTGTTAAAAGGTCCATTAGAATAACAAATACCCCACAACACAATAAGATGCAACTTTAAGAAGATAAAGATGTACTGTAATAAAGAAAAGCAATGATTCATGATCGAGCCAGGTAAAATGAGCTTCTCCATCATCAAAGACAAACAAGATAACGACAAACTCCACTAATACTCCTTACCTTCTTTACGAGTTATTAGTAAAATATCGCAGGAATTTTGTATACAAATGGATGGATTGAATTGGCACGAGTCTCAATGTCCGATCTTGTTGATGTAATTTATAAATGAAGCCCATATTTGAATTCATTATTCATCACTCACTAATTATTGTTGATTTTTGTCCGCTAACTAAATTATTAAAAGGATTTTATACTTTAGTCTAATACAAATTTTGTACCCCGCCGCCTTACGTGTAATAACAGAAATCAAAGAAGTATTAATTATTTAAAGACATGATTTAAATTCATAACTTTGTAATTACGAAATTATACATTGCATCAATTCAAAGGTCCATAAATCATTTCGCAATTGTGTGTGCACTAAACAAAATTGTTGAATTTGAAGTGTGAATAACAAATAAATAAATGGTTTTAGTCAAGATAAAGTTTTTCTCTGAAAAAAGTCATGAGAATTCATTTTGTAAGAAAATACAGTATGTGGAGGCGAGAACATGAAAATGAAACACGACTGGACGGTGATGGGTCAATTCGTTGGGACATTCTTTAGCGTATTGAGTTTCTTGTTCTTTTACGTATAAATAAAATAAAATACTCCCACCACGTTTCTCAGCTGCGGCGAGTCTTGCATTTCCCATTTCTTTGCAGTTACTATATAATTTCCATGTTGAAATATCTAGAAACCTTTTCTAGAAGGGCGTCACCTTTCAAGATCATCACTGCACTGAAATTGAGCTGAAGTAGGTTCTTCTCTTTCCTTGTTGTTTCCTTTCAATTTCCTTTGATGGGCGTGAAGAAAGGGCTCGACTTTTTCTTGCATGTTCTTTTCTAGGATTCTTTTTTGGTCAGACTCAGTGGGGTTGATTTTATATGTCTGGATAAGGCCTCTGATTGTCGACTTCTTGCTCACATTAACTGGAAAGTTACTTCATTTATTGGTCATTTAGTTACTATTTTCTCTCAATTTGGTGGGGAAAGTGTATTGCTAAGAAAATTCTCCAGAAAAGGTAATGTATGTTTTACGGGAAACTCTCTTTTGTGTTGCTATTTTGTGGGTTGAAATCGATTTGGAAAAGGTTGTTCGAGAATTAGAAAACAGAAGTGAAACGATGACACTAATTGCTGTTTGCAGGTACAGTTTAAGCAATGGATGCTTCATTAAGAGATGAAGCACCTATGCTGCCAGCTGCATATTTACCATCCAATAATGGCGATGGCTCTACAAAAAGAGCCCTTACTTCGAGGACGAGGAGCGTGTCAATGTCTTTTGCTATAGAGTCTCCACATTTATCTGAATACCAGCAAAATCTAGTTGGCTTCACTGGCCCTTTGAGGAGTGCAAGGCGAAACTGTCAAGTAGAAATGAGCGGTCCGCTGTGTCCTAACAGCAACAATGAGTTTGTCTTTAAGCCTCCTCCAGTAGCTGCTGAGCCCGAAAATCGGGCCAAGAGTAGAGATGGGGATTATATGGCGAAGAATGAGCATCTTTTGAGGTCGGGGCAGCTGGGGAGGTGCGATGATCCCTACTGCACAACTTGTCCGTTGTTCTATGATGCTAAGGGCCAACAGAAGAAGTCAAGAACGACAGAGATGATTGATGCAAAGGTATTTCTACTTATTGCATCCGTCGTCTTTCTTACTTAAATAAACTATATAAATTTGTAGAGAGTATATTTGATTTTATGGTAAACTTTTATATGTTTCTTGTGAAGTGAGTGATGAAGTAACAGAGAGCCCTGCATCTGATTATGTTTGGCATTGTTTAAATGCCAAATTAGACTGCCAAAATCTTGTATTTTAGTGTCATTATGATCCTGGTCTTGTGCTGTTTATGCTTTTAACAATGCCTTTTATGGAATTGTGGTTTAACTGTTTTTCCTTGACCATAATATCATTAAAGTCAATGATTTCCTTGCTTACATAACATCAATGAAATAGTGTAGTTTTGGCTTAAAAAGAACTAAAACGATGTGTTATGTCTAGCACTCTTGTGCTGCTGTGCTTGCTCACAACCCCTTTAGTTATGGTGCTTAACTAAGATTGTTCCAATTTTGTTGGTTGAGGTACGTTTCATAATATGCTTTTTCTTAGCACTTCTTTCACTACCTAACTATGAGTGTCATAAAGGTAAAAAAATCTCATTCTCCAGTTTTGGCATTACTGTGGCAACTTTGTCGACATTCAGGCATTGCACCTCATAATGTGTGAATATGCTGCACCTCTTTTGCAGTTTCGCGATGTGCTCTATGGGGATGCGCAAGGTTGGGCCAAGAGAATGTATTCCTTTCTTCTTTCTTATATTCCCGGGGTTATGAATCCTCATGCAAAACTTGTGCAGTGGTGGAACAAGTTCTTTGCTTTCTCTTGCATGATTGCAGCATTTCTGGACCCATTATTCTTTTTCCTGTTAGTTGTGCACAAGGTAAGCTTCTTGCAGTTTGTTGTTCTTGCTCTCCTAGTGATCGTGGTCTCCTCGTCAAAATTATAACCAGATTAAAAATTCTGATCAAGATAGGGCTTGACACCAATTTTTAGTCTTAATTAGCCCTCATCTATGAATCTGCTGCCTAAATGTTTCATACATTATTAAAGAGTGTGAACAAACTCGGTTGTAGTGGCCTTAATTTGACCATCTATGCACAGGATAACAATTGCATGGAATTAATTTGGCCCAAGACAAAAGCATTTCTCATCTTGAGGACCATAACCGACTGCGTTTATTTCCTTCATATCCTCCTTCAGGTATAAGTCTCATCTTCCCACTGCATTGAAGTCTTTTCTCATGCATACTTGTCACACTATGCGGCTATATATCCATTTTTATTTTCTTAATCAAAACACGGGAAAAGGTTTCTTTCATTTCAGCGAACTCATATTATAAATGTGAAGGTTTCTGAGAATAAGCAGTATTGTCTTTCTAAATGCTGACTAGCTGAAGTTGAGTAGGTGAACAAACAGCGATTGACGAAAATGGGCATCTGCTTCTACCTTTAGTAGTATGTACGTTCGCAACACACACATGTATTTATACAAGTATACATTATCATTTTGCAGTTCAGGCTAGCTTATGTTGCTCCTGAATCGAGAGTTGCAGGGTCTGGAGATTTAGTTGATGATCCTAAAATGATTGCCTGGAATTATTTCACTACATGCTTTTTAGTCGATATGATTGTTGCACTTCCCCTGCCACAGGTGAGTATCTGCCTTTCTGCATCAGGTTTTTAACTTTTCTTTCTCTATTTTGCTTTTGCCTGCTAGATTTTTAACCGTTGTAGACCAGTATCTTCTGTTATTTTCTCGTATTGATGAGTTACATTTACTGCTTAGAATGCACCTAGCTTGATCTCTACTAAAATTGGCTCATCTTCTTCCTGTAGATTGTCATATTATATATCTTCCCACACTTTGCCGGATCGCCTGGATCCAAATTTACAAAATATATTCTTCCATCAGCGATTCTTGTTCAGTATATCCCAAGGCTGTGCCGTTTCTTACCTCTGGTTGCTGGTTTTTCTCCCACTGGCTTTATTTTCGAGTCCGCCTGGTCGAATTTTCTCATGAATTTTCTTACATACGTCTTGGCGAGCCATGTGGTTGGCTCGTGTTGGTATCTTCTTAGCATACTGGTTTTCCTCGAAACTTCCTAATGTTTGAATTGCATCTCTGATGAGCTCTATTGGGAATGCCACCAACTGAAATTTCTGTCGATTTAATTGTGCAGAGGGTTTCCCAGTGCCTCGAAAAGGCTTGTGGTAATAACAGAAATTGTATGTATTTAATACACTGTGGGCGAGGACATGCTAACGATAGGTCTGAAGGCATACAAGACTTGGAGCTCTGGAAGAGTAACAAAAACGCGACTGCTTGTTTTACGAAAGATGGTTTTGAGTTTGGGATATGTGAAGCTGCTGTGAATCTCACTACCAATGGGAACATAGGCAAGAGATACTTGTATTCGCTGTTTTGGGGGTTCCAGGTTCGTAATTCTAGACATTTGTATGCCATTTATTCTTTAACTAATTCAAAAGCTGATACGGAATCCTGAGTTGCGATTGTCTATGAAGCAAATTAGTACCCTGGCCGGGAATCAGGAGCCGAGCTACTTGCCTTTGGAAGTCCTCTTCACCATGCTCATAATAGGGATAGGCCTGCTCCTTTTCGCTCTTCTGATCGGTAATATGCAGAACTTTCTGCAGGCTCTTGGACGCAGGTGCGCGCTTGACTCTTTCACTCGACATCTTAAATGTATTACTGGATTTTGTATCTCTAGTTCACGCGGTTAATTTGTGCTT
Organism: Salvia sclarea; assembly: GCA_036873715.1. NCBI lineage: Eukaryota > Viridiplantae > Streptophyta > Magnoliopsida > Lamiales > Lamiaceae > Salvia > Salvia sclarea. The sequence continues at coordinate 3,062,457 of JAYJMF010000017.1, forward strand.
AAATAGGGTTATTCTCTTTCCAGCTAGTCTACTCAAGTGCTTTATAAGATTTTTCATCTTCTCATAAGAGAAAACTGTTTCTAATGAAGTCATGACACTATTCCTTTTCCCTCAGGAGATTAGAAAAATCTTTAAGAGACCGTGATGTTGAACAATGGATGAGCCATCGTCGCTTACCTAAAGATCTTCGAAGGTTTCATTATTATTAGTCTTGCTGTGTCATGATTAGGTTGTTTATTACCTGATTGGTCGAACGTGTATGTGTTCCGTTGCAGCAAAGTTCGAGCATCAGAACGCTTCAACTGGGCAGCAAGTAGGGGTGTAAACGAAGACATGCTGATGGAGAACTTGCCAGAAGACCTTCAACGAGAAATCAGGCGCCATCTCTTTAAGTTCGTCAAGAAAGTAAATTCTATCAACACATTAACTACATATATTTCAAAAATTTCCTAGTAATGATGAGTTTCATATCTTTATCAGATGAGAAAGGTATAGGATGCATCAATAATCTCTTATGCTGCTGAATTCATAACTTTCACACTACAAGCACTTCTGATTAATTTTACATATGCCGTTTACAGGTCCGGATTTTTCAGCTTCTCGACGAACCTGTGATTGACGCTATACAAGAGAAGCTAAAGACGAGATCCTACATCAGAGGCAGTAAGATATTATATCCAAGTGGTCTAGTTGATAAAATAGTATTTATAATTCGGGGAAAGATGATGAGCACGGGCGAAGATGGGAATGCTTCTATCTTGTCTGAAGGGGATGTTTGCGGAGAAGAACTCCTTACCTGGTGCCTCGAACATTCTTCCCTAAGTAAAGGTAAAAACGACTCAAATCACGCTCGATCGTTTTTTGTGGCGCACAAAACTCGAGAGTTTTCTAGGTTTATCGTTTAGGTTTTCATGTTACATCTTATATTGTTTTTCGTATTTTTTAGATGGAACGAGTATTAGACTTCCACGACACAGGCTGTTGAGCAACAGGCTGGTAACTTGCTTGACAAACGTCGAAGCCTTTGTATTACGAGCTGCTGATTTCGAAGAAGTGACGGGTCTCTTCACAAGATTCTTAAAGAATCCACGTGTGCAGGGCGCCATAAGGTAATTTCAATTCATAATTCTTTCAAGCAAATGCCTAAAAGTAGGAGTATAGATGAATCGAGTAATAGACGAGCCACTCTGAATCATATGAAAAAAAACCAAGGTTGAGACCTAAATACATCATCTGGTCAGCTGCCTCCTTTGGGTCGTTTCAACATCTCTATGAAATCAAGTGTTGATTTCTGTTGTTGCAGGTATGAATCGCCTTACTGGCGAGGAATTGCAGCTAGACGCATCCAACTCGCATGGAAACACAAAAGGAAGCAAACTAATCGAGCTGATTCAAGTCGGGTAGATTCCTCAAGGTCACCGCATAGCTTGTCGTCTAGGACTAGAAGTAGGCGCAGATGATAAACACACATTAGATCTAGATTCCACAACCAGGAGATCCTCAGCCCCTTTTTCTCTCTACCTCCATTTGTTTTGCTCGTAAAATGAGGTTCTTGTCGTAGGAGCCAATGTGTATTGCTTACTGAATTTTTCTGTATAAAGTGCTGTTGATTTGATGTTAATTCTGCTGAGTTAATTTTTGTTTCAATAACTAGTATATGTCGTCAATTTTAATTAAAAATAAAATTAAAATTTTAATAAATATATCTATTTAGTAGTATTTACCCCTATCAACCCAAACTAAATTCATAATTATTATTAATAATAAATTATATAGATAGCACCAAAAAGTTTTGGAGAAGCCTTGAGAGCAATAGTGTGGGAACAAACTTTGTAAAGGGATTATTCTGACAAATTTAGCAAATCGATAGATAACTTTGAGTAAACAACATCGATAGATTTTGTGCATGACACTAAATTTTGAGATGGGGTTGAAGAAGATAATTTTGATTGATCCCATCCCCACCCAATTTTGTCCGATAGAATTTACTTTTTATGATAAGATGGATTGATAAAATGTAGGACTGAGTATTTGAAAGATAAAATTATCTAATAAGTGCAAAATGAAGCAACTTATTATAAATATATTAAAATAAATAATGGATTAACTTGAATTATTTTTATCAATCCTTATTATCATGCGATATGAACACTATGGGCTTGTCAGTTGTCAGGATCCCATTTCCTTAACAACTCTAAGACAAATACTTGCGTTAGACCAATTGTTTGTCACTCTTATTCTAAGCCATGAGTCGAGCGAGGGGGAGCCGAAGGCGAATTCGGAGCGAGCTAGCTGTAAAAACATGATTGTTGCCGGTCTCATTATCTATATATTAATTATCGAAGTCGAAGGTGGAGCCGTTTGTTGTTTGTCGCCCCCTATTATTGTTGTCGGTCTCATTATTTATATATTAATTGGGTCGGGCCTAACGTAAATGTGCCTCCAACTCTAAGTATATAATTGAATATGAATTTAGGTTTGTATCTTGCCCTTTCATTATTTTGACCAGTGAGATGGTCTTAAACAAGATCCTCCCCTCAGCTTATTAATTTAGTTGCCATCTGAAAGAAAATTACTATTAAATTAGGATTTTAATCAGTGTAATAAGTTCGTCATTTATTGTAAAATACAATAAATGAAAAACTCAGTAAAAGCACAAAACATTTATTCTTTGAGGCACACTCCTGTGCAACAGGTCGCAGCCCGTGCGACAGGTCAACGGCCCGTATTGACCGTTGATCCGACATTTGACTTTTCATTATTTTTTTAAATAATAGAAAAGCCAATTTTTTATAATGTTGAGTGCCAATTTGAAACACTAAAAGTGTCATTTTATATGACTACAAGTGCCGTATCCAATAAATAATAGTGTCCCCCTAAAAACAATAATAGAAAGAGTGTCAATTTGAAACATTAAAAGTGTCATTTAATATAGCTACAAGTGTCATTTCGAATAACTAATAGTGCCAACTAAAAACAATAATCGAGGGCGGAAAACAACAAACGGCTCCGCCTTCGGCTTCGAAAATTAATATATAGTTAATGAGACCGGCAACAATTTTGTCATTGAGCTCGCTCCAAGTTCGCCTTCGGCTCCCCCTCGCTCGACTAATGGCTTAGAATACGAGCGGCAAACAATTGGTGCTTTATTATATAATTAAAGTGTCATTTAACATACTAAAGTGCCACTTTGTATAACTAACAGTGCCAATTTGAATAACTATTAGTGTCACTTCGAATAACTATTTGTTATCACTATAAGTGTCACTTTGTATAACTAACGGTGCCAATTTGAATAACTATAAGCGCCATTTCATTCAAATTATAAAAAATATAATTTTTTTAGCTTTTAAGAAAAATAAAGTGCAATGTTATATAATTAAACAGCAAAAAGTAGAAAAAAAAATACAAAATAAAACATTAAAATTGAAAGAAAAAAAAGCATAATAAAGAAAAACAAAACAAAAAGCAGAAAAAAGGAAAATAAAAAAAAACTAATGGTTCTGGGCAGGGAATTGAACCCGGGCACATCAGGAAGCAAGCATTTAAAATTGCAATAACCACTAAGCTAGTGTGACAACTTAATATTGTGAATAGCCCGTGTGAACGCACGCCGGGTCGCACACAAATTTTTGCGTTATTCTTTTTGGATTTTAACCAATTTAATAAGTTCGTCATTTATTAAAAAAAAGGGATAGATCGACCACATAAAAATCTCATCAAAATTCGATTTAAAATAATTAAAAATGAAAAAGAAATTATAATATCACTTAATTTCTTTTCAATCTTATATTCATAATTTCTTTGAATTTGAATTGACAGATCTTTCGAGCATTAAATATAATTCTGAGTTGAAAATTGTCTAGTGAACACTACAAATAATTTGCCAGCTGTAGATGTGCTTGAATATATCTCAGTACTTGTATGATGAAACACAAAAGGCATGATTACATTAGAATATGATAAATCCAACTATGATAAATTACACGTGGACTCCATCATATACATGGAAATCATCCAGCTAAATATGTCAATAGAGTAGGTGATAGTTGTAATATTTTCTTGGCCTGCAAATAAAGGATGTTATTTATCAGCTGTCAATATTTTTACCCAAGGCATTATACAATAATTCTTGATAAAAGTCATGCAGCAGAGTAGTTAGCTAGGAAGAAAGAAAAGAGTGAAATTATTCAAAATAATATTATGTTAACAAATGAAAGATAAGTTACTCTATTAATCTTTTATTTACACATCAGCATCAGAAGTAGCTACGAGACAATTTTTTTATGTATTCTTCTTCATTAGTCCGATTGTTTATTATTTAATCAACTTTGTGGTTGTGCAATCATATAATAAGATATTAGAACAAGAGACTATGTCATCTAGAACTAAATAACAATTAAATTTTAACTAAGGTCAAAAGATTGAAGGACACGTCAGTCACATATATATTAGAACGAATATCAACATATCATATGTTTACTTAAAAAAAAGTAATCAATCAATGTTCTGTATTTTTTATGATTACGATAATATTAGTCCGTTAATAGTTTAAATTACGAGAACTCTTAACAATTTCCCTTTTGTTATAAATTTCTACATTGTCCTTAATTAAATATTAAAATATGTAAGTATCTTATTACATCAGTAATGTAATAATAAATCAGTAAGATAGAGTTGAGTAGCTGAGGTACCAACTCTTATGAAGATTTTTGTATGTGGTCTACTCGACCGTAGAGGATGTCCTGTCCCATTTCTCCGCTGTCAGTTCTCATAACATTCCAACTTATTGATAAGTAATTAAACGAAGGGCCTAATGAATACTCAAAATCTTTAACCACACGCTAATTCCCTCCACCTGCCAAAAAGTGATTACACAAATAGAGCAACTCTAATAAAACGTGATAAACTATTCCAAAACATTGGCTAGGGACATTCCAACAGCGTTGATTCTGTAGCTTAGCCGGCTCACATTAATTAATAATCCTAATCTAACAAATAAATATCAATTTGATTACAAAAATTGATTCCGAAACAACTCCAATTCTTTGAACACATCAATGTTAATTAATTAATCCGACGCATTAGAAAGTAAGCTCTAATTCTGCTGTGACATGCTCAATGGGTCAACATCAGTGGTTGTTAGCAACAAAAAAAGATTGATGAGTACCTCACCTTCCAACATTACTAGTTCAAAATTAACCACGAATCCTCATACCAATTCTTGTCTGTGGATCATTACTCCGTGGGGTCTCCGCCCCCTTCCTCGTCCTCTCCCATATTGAAAGTATTTATAGAGTAATTGCAAGAGATAGTAATTATTCCGATGGGATTAATGGTGAAGTTTTTGAAGTTTCTCCGGCTGAAGCTGAGAGGGAGGAGGATCGCAGCCCTCGATATTAGTGGAGAAGAAGACATGATCGATTGCTGCAAATCCAAACTTGTATTCTCGTGGGAGGAGATTGGGAAATTTACAATGAATTTTTCGATTGTGATCGGATATGGAGGATTTAGTACAGTATATCTTGCTAAACTCTCCGATTCTTCCACGGCGGCCGTCAAGATCCAATTCCGATGCACACAGCGTATGAATGAAGCTTACAACCAGGAATTGGAGATTTTGCGTCGAATCAACCACCCATATATTGTCAAGTTGCTCGGATATTGTGGTCAAGATAGAGGTAGTTCTATTTATTTCTCCAACTATTATTAATAACGACATCGTAATATATTTTTATCTATTGCATTTTTGAAAATAGAGGAAGTGTACAAAAATTGAACATATAAAAGATAATTCCGATATTGATTTATTTGAATAAATTGACAGAAGAAGGCGCATTAATATTGGAGCACGCAGTAAACGGCAATCTGCATGAGAAACTACACAAGTCGAGGTGGAGCCTTTCATGGCGGAAACGGATGGCCATAGCTTTCCAGCTAGCCACCGCCATAGATTATCTCCACGAAAAGTGCATCATCCACTGCGACATCAAATCCGCCAACATCTTGCTGGACAAGCACCTCAACTGCAAGCTCTGCGACTTCGGGTCATCCAAAATGGGGTTTGCTTCGCTGGTAGTCTCTTCCAACTCGAAGAGCCGAGCGACCATCCTCGGCTCCCCGGGCTACACCGACCCTCACTACATGAGGACCGGGATGCCCTCCAAGAAGAGCGACGTCTACAGCTTTGGAGTGATTCTGTTGGAGCTCATCTCCGGAAGGGAAGCCCTCGACCCGTTGACCGGGGAGAGGCTCACGGCCAGGGTGCTCCCGGAGATGGACGAGATAGTGGACCCGCACCTGGATTTTCACTTGGAGGAGGCTAAGGCCGTGGCTACGGTGGCGGCCATGTGCCTTACCGATTCTCCGGCGCATCGCCCTCCCATGTCCCAAGTCTTGACTGCTATCAGGAATAAGGTTTCATCAATATCTGATTTGGTGAGATCTTAATTTGCTTCGCTAGGGTCTCATAATATTTTATAGAACATCCGATACATGCATGTTAGATGTATATTTGTGATGAATTACTTTATACCAAAATTTTAATATTTAATCTGTACATGTTCGAGTTGCCTACTTGTTTTGATGATTTTTGTATCTACATTGAGTTTGAGGACTACATGTGTGAAAAAAATCATACAGAAAATAAATGCAATCTTTAGACGGCGGCGGCGCTTCTCCTTGAGATTTCCGGTGCCCGAGGATGGTGTCGTTGTGCTTTATGGATGATTGAGTCGACCAAAATATTCATATGGAGTTAAGACTAGAATTTTTTATCCAAAAGATTGGGCCTTAAAAGCATGCCAATATGAAGCCTGTTAGGCCATCCAGACTTTGGGCTAATAAAAGTTTAGAGTTTCTGGGGCCTGGCTAATTCTATACATTACCCCCATTTTTTCACTATAGATTATAGTCCTTATTTAATAAGATCATAGAAAAATTAAAATATATATATATATTTATTATTTTATCCCCATCAGTCAAATGAATGCTTATTAAATTATAAGAATTTTCTACAGCCATCATCTCTCTATGAACATCACGTACTACAGCTATCATCTCTATAATCTCATCGAATTATGTACTTCTACAACCACTGAAAAACATAAAATTTGGAGAAAAAATTTGATGTTCCAAACACATCTCTTTTCAACCCCCTCCCCTACTCCCTTTCTTAGATAAATCTAATAATTATGGCCACATATATATTTTAATGTATATTACTATTATATTATGTATATACTAAAAGTTATATTTATAATTTGATGAGGGGCCAAATTATAAATAGTGGATAACCTAATTAATTAGATTTATATATAAGGGATTTGATCCCAAGGAAACGGTACTACATTCAGTTTTCTTCTACCCCATCAGAGAAAACCTACAGAGAGAGTGGGAACCATATTTTTGGAATATCAAGATCAGAAGTCAAAACAATCACCATTCTCAACTATAGCGTCAAGTTTGTGCTTCCGCTATGGTGTTAAAACATGAATTAATTGGTTTAATTCTAACACCCTTCTCATTCAAAACTACTACAGGTGATTTTGAAAAATTCTTAAGATAATTTTGCGACCAATCTACAAACCGAGAAATATTGTGTTCTTTCATCCTCAGAAGTTTCACACCTCCTCATCAAGCGGAGCGTCATACATGCATGTGGAGATATGGGCCAGAGTTGAAAGAACTGAAGCATCTTCAGATCATCCTCCTCCAGGTGCAATCTTACCGGACCTTACTCACCTTTTAGATGTTGGTTGTGTCAAGGAAGTTGTTGAGAAGTTGAGAATTCAAATTGAGTTTGAGCGGGTTTGGATATCCTTGGGAAGACATAAATATTTAATGGAATAAAATATGTGGGAGTTTAAGATAAGGGAAGGATAATTTGAAATATAAAATGTGTGTATAGAGAGAGTTTGATTATGTATAAAGTTGGATTTTTATGGAGAAGAGAAAGGATAATTTATGGGGATGGAGAAAAATAATATAGGTATTGGTGTGTGTGGGTGTGTGTTTCGAAATATGTATGAGTGGGGGTAATTTGATGTGCAAAAATATTTTGCCCAATTGATGAATTTGTATTTAAATAATTATAGAAGAAAACTCATGCTTGTGGGTTTGTTATACGCATGGAATAAAAGTAAAAGTAATTGTTGGGACCTCTCAATTATTCAACTTTAATATTGTTTAATATATCTATACTCTTACTTTTCAAAAAACTTGTTTGGTGTGAAACTTGAACAACGCGCTTTGTAGTTTAACACATAAATGAGAGTATATAAAGGGTACACAAAAAGTTTAAGGTGGGACAATTATGACGTGGCTCCACCACTTGACCTGGCCCGACCTGGGACCATCTATTAGTGGGTCATGGCTCTCACCCGAGAGACCCGGGTTCAAGTCCCAGCAACAGAATTTTTTTTTTTTGTATAAATATTCCATTTGGTTATTACTAAAGTAGTTATGGAATAACGGAATTGAGAAATACGTAAAAATCTCCATAGATTAATATTTTTGGGATAGGTTAATTTCATTAAGTTAGAGAGGTTTTAACATATATACGTACATCGTATAGAAGTACATCAATTGATGATCCGTGGTATATATTGTTTCTAAACCAGATTTTAATAAGGTGCATTGACTTTGAGTAAATATATATAATGAGTGGAGTTTGGGTCCCATTTATGTTGTGTTGTTTAAAATTAAAGGTGGAAAGATAAAGTAATGATGTTAATGTAGTGTTGTTTAAAATTAAAGGTGGAAAGATAAAGTAATGATGTTAATGTGTGAGGCTAAAGGTTGACCATCAATGATATTTTTGTAAATATTTTTGTAAATGATATTAGTGTAGTTAAAGTAATGATGTTGATGGGTGAGCTTAGAAAAAGTTTTCTTTGACAAAATTGAAAGGGCAAGATTGTTGTGCTACCATGTCTTCAAAGTGGGAAGCAAATGCAGTGAGATTCTCTATCTGGCATCTTTTGATTGATGCTACAGATCTTGTGCACTGGTCAGCGTCAGATGAAAATTTTTCCAAACTTTTGCCACCTAATTATGTTACGCTGTCATAAATTGCCAGAGATCCCTCTCTTGAACTGGTTGACTGCATCCCCTTATTATGCAAACAAAAATATTGAATGCAAGGTCCACACCAGATATACATGGACGGAAAAGGAGTGACAATAAACTCTATTCACTTTCTCTCTCATATCACATACACATTTTAATTTGTTCTTGTTTTTTAATCATAAATGATTAGTGATATATCTAGCTTTCTTGAACAACAGGGATGGTGCCCAGGTGCCGCAGCATTGAAGGCTAGAATGGAGCAAGCAATATCATATCAATCAAGATCTTTGTTTTTCATTTTGTTATTTAACTTTGTTTCTTTTCAGTATCACGGGATCATTAGATGTTCGGGACTTGGTTACAATAAATCAAAGGAATGTGTTGAGTATTTGTTTTGCCTACATCATGACATTTTTTTTTACGTTTTGACTTGATATGAAAATAGAGCTGTCAAATTCGTCCGGCCCGCCCGGGGTTTGGGATGGGCTAGGCTGAGAAATAGATGGCTCGAAAAAAATCGGGCTTTTTTGGTTGGGCCAAAAAAGCCCGAAGCCTACGGGATTTTTCGGCCCGCCCTTATATAATTAAATATATATTTTTTATTTTTATACTATTACATTATTAATCTATTATTTAGGATTTTTTGTGGGATCATGATTTATTTAGTTTCATATTTAATTTTGTATTATTTTTTGGGTTGGTTGTAATGGAAAATATACATTTATTTGTCCATAAAATTTTTTAAAAAAAAATCGGGTAGGGCCAACCTGACCAGCCCGAAAACCTATAAGGGCTGTGCTGGGCTCCAAAAACTTAGGCTCGAAAAATTTCAGGCTGGCCCGTCCCGTCTAGAAAATAGTATTTCGCCCGGTGGGCTGGGCTAGTCTGGCCGCCCATTTGACAACTCAATATGAAATATGTTGGGAAACTCATTGTCACTACATAGAGAATTCAACTTACAAAAGTAACCATCAATCAAAATTACTGTTGCAGTTGCTTGTAGTTGTTTGCACTTTGTAGAAGCAACATTTAATCTGAACTGCATTTGGAGAATCCTTGTTTTTCTTTTTCTAGTAACAGTACACGCAACATCAACATGTATTTTGAGTTTTGACAATAATATTGTTATACGATACTTGCATTATGCATTCGTGGCCTGGCCTGGTATAATACGTAGAACAGGAAATGAAATACTCCTAGTATTTATATATATAAAAATTAATGATATTGAATAGCTAGAACAGTCGAGAAGGGAAGTTGGTATATCAAATTAAGGGAGAAAGAAGATGCGGTGGCAAAGATGGCCACACATATTATTGCTATAAATTTAAATAACAACATTAGCTAGTGTGGTGGCAAAGATGGCCACACATATTGCTATATGTACATGACAATGTTAGTTCTCTTTGCCACACAAATTGCTATAAATGTAATTAACAACGTTAGTTAATGCATGTAGTACCCAAAGTCAATGATGTTATGGACTGTGTTGGATAGTCAATTATAAGGAATTATGGGAAGGTTACCCCACTATTAATTTTGCTAATACAGAAACCCTATCGGTATATGGTATGGCTTCAACTAGTTTAATCATAAACAAGTTTTTTTGTTTTTCTTCACTTTGAGTTGTACTTTTTCTTTTACTTACGACACCATGTCCACTTTTACTATTAATTTGCGCCTCTCAACTCGCAAGATCGTCGTCTTCTTCATTTTTCAACTGTTAATATATCTCACAATTCTCCTCTTCTTTGCACGTTCTTTTTACCACAATGTTGCCTGAGATCGACAATTTTCGAAGACGTACCATAAATTCCACACTCCTGATCAACCCGTATTAACCTTGCATCAGGCCTAAGCCAAGATACTAGTATCAAATTATTATTTCATAATCAAAATGTTTAATGATAGTTTTGCTTTCCTCAATAACAAAATTACTCATTATTTTTTTAATCAAAACATTATAACATATTGAAATAAAAAGATACTATATTTGATCTATACAATTCATTGTACGGATGGGATCCTCTATGCCAAATTTTTTGTGTGTCACTATCAATTTCACTATTTTTAATAAAAAAATTATAAAATAAAAATTTATTATTACATAATATATCATGATTAATATTTATAATAAAAAATTAAAATTATAAAAAATAATGGGCAATAGCCTGTAAATTGCTGAACTTTACCCAAATTCTCATTTGCACACGAACTTGAAAATCCGCGTGTAAATTGTTAAACTTTCAATTTATTCTCATTATGGAACCAATGTTGACTTCCAACGAATCCAATGCTGACACGTCTATTCGGAATTCCTATGTGTTGAATATCGGTCGACAACTAATACGATGTTACATTTAATCATATATGAGCCAAAAATTAGGGCTCCAAGAAGACGCAGAGGCTAGAAAACGCAGGTTGAAGCGAGAATGTCGGAAACGATTAAATAGAAGATTGATGATTTTAAAGGATAAACGACGTCCTTTCATTAATTAAATATGACGTCATATTAATTGTCAACCGACATTGAACACGTAGAAATTCCGGAGAGACGTGTCAGCATTGGCTTCGTCGGAAGTCAACATTGGGTGCAAAATGAGAATAAATTGAAAGTTTAGCAATTTACACGCAAATTTTTAAGCTGGTATGCAAAATGAGAATTCGGGCAAAGTTCAGCAATTTACAGGCTATTTCCCCAAAAATAATATACCATGATTTTGGAATATTTAGATTAAGATAATACTCCGTACTTATTTTGGTTGATTATTCCAAAATCAAGGTATATGATTTTTTTAAAATTCTAATTTTTTTATTATAAATATTAATCATGATATATTATGTAATAATAAATTTTTATTTTACGAAAAATTTATTAAAGATAGTGAAATTGATAGTGGCACACGAAAAATTTGGTATAAAGGTTCGTACATTGTGATAGAATTAATTGTAGACTTATAACCAGAAGGCTTAGCCCATTGGCCACCGGGTTCCTCCTTTAGTGGAAGACTGGTTCGATTCTCTTTGGGAACTGTAAATAGGGTTGGGTCGGAAATGGATAAATATACGAGAAGATAGAAATGCAGACTATGTTAAAAGTCGAGGCGAGAAAGATTCTCTTTCCGCAAGACGAG
>JAYJMF010000017.1:3105731-3118085 GCA_036873715.1 Salvia sclarea
GTAATTTTTCAAATATTCAATACAATTTATTTATTTTAATTAATTGCATAGTTTTAATTTAAATTATTAGTTATTAATAAATATTAAAAAAAAATGAAGCTAAGCCCTCCAACACAGAGGGCTTCAATGCAGAGCCCGCGGGCTCTGCAATCATTTATTAAAATAATAATACTTTATGGCCAAAGCCCTCCAACATGGAGGGCTTTGCTGCCAACACCCTTAGTAGTAGTAGTAGTAGTAGAGTAAAGTAAATATTATTTTATGCTTAAAAATCATAGTAATTCTTCTATATACTAAATTGATTTTTAGTTAATAGAATATCGATTACTTTTATTTGGAAGGTATTTAACTGAACAAGGGATGATTTTGTAAAATTCATATGATCGTCTCGTAATTGTGAAGCCATGACATGAACACGAATTCCATATATAGTTATTAAAAAAATTTGTAAATTATTCTGAAACTAGTTTTATGATGCATTAATATTTATTTTATCATCTCAAATAGTCAAATAACTAATCATTCATAATCATATATGCTAATTTCTAATAAAATAAATAGGTTAGGTTAGACTAGTAAAATAGAAAAATGGGCTATGTATAGAATTACCCTTCCTTAAAACCGTATTGGGCTCCAGCACCAGTGGGTTATGAAGCCCAGTATCCTTAATTTATTCGAAACTAAGCCCAAACTCTTTCGAAATTAGGCCTTTTTTAAATTGAACCTCCATATTAAACATTAGTTATAGCAGGCCGGACTCCATGATAACATACTCATCTTGAAGACATGAACACATATCAAATCAAACTTGTAAAAATCTGTTTCAGAATCTGTATGCACGCCGTTGGTTAATCTATAAGCAAATTTCTTAGCATAAATATAATTGGACATTTTTCTTTTTAATGTATATTTTTAATTCTACGCCCCACTACCAAATTAGTAATTTACTGTAAATACAAGACGTCGTTGGCTCATCCAAAAATGAAAGAAAACCCTAAAAAACAAAGGAATATAATTTGTGGTCGACAGTACTCGATAGCATATATACCTAAAGATTTACTATATTGTAGTAATATAAGATCAAGTACATTAGAAACAGTATGACGCAGATATTTGAAATTAATACTACATCGAAAGGGTAATAAACCTAGATAATATTCGTGACAGGCGCGATGGATCGATGCGCTAAATTCCATACTCATACCCTAAGGAATGAAATCTTTGTTTAGTGAGTGAGTCAATCCGTTGAATAGACTCATCACTAAGGTAGTATTTATGATCTCCAATTTTTCCTTTCCTAAAGAATGAATTGTAGGGCAATGGGAACCATGTGGGAGATTCCTCGGATTTATTGACATCATGGTTGCTTAGTACCTCAATGCTGCAATTCTTGACAATCTCTTCCACCTCATCTTCTTCTTGAAATGGACACCCTAAGAAATCACCCAATTTCTTAACATGACCATGTGGATCTTGAATCATTTCCTCAAAAGTGACGAACATAACATTCTCGGGTCTCTTAAGGCTCAGCTCTCTATACCCAACCACATGATCATAGTAGGGCTCAGCCGGGGTGACACCGCGACAGAACATGTCAGTTGCCTCATCGAGGGACCATGACCGATCCAGGTTCCACTTATTCACAAAATGCCACATGGTGACGAGGGTGTCCTTGGGGTTCCGCATCAAGTAAACAACTTTACTTTGACACGAGTCTAGGGTTTGGGCCAGGAGCTTATAATGGATGTGCGTGGCTAATAATCGACGTGCATCTGCTACAACTGGCGGCTCGTCAGACTGCGTGAGCTCTAGCACCTCCAGGAATGGAACTAGTTCGTGGGGGTGTTCCATTCCCAACTTATGTTTCGAGGATCTATTGAGGATGCAATAGAGAAGAGATTTCAACCAAGTGGTGCCTGTTTTCGGAGAAGTAACCAAAATCACATCGCTAGGGAGTGGATTGAAATGTTTGATATATTATTCTTTCGATTGGCTTGACTATTGATTGATAATGTATTAGAGTACTATTGAAAACAAGTAAATACAGAATCTCTTTTGATTCGAAACCAACTCCCAAAATATGCTTCTTGTCGCATCGAAAACAGGATATACACATTAAGATTTATTTATTTCTATTTTTAAAAAACCTTATTGCAGAATGAAAACCTTATTTCAGGATGGTGCCTGTACATTAATTTCGTATGTGTTTTAAAATGTTTGGATCTGGATCTAGCATGATGCTCGCTAGCAATAAATCACAACGTATTACTCATTACTGCTTTCTTTTTGAATGATAAAGGTAAACAAGTGTACACTCTCGAGCAATAACTGCATATATCACACAAAATAGACAAGTGGTTCGCATGTTAAAAATAAAAAGGCATTGGTGAATCTGAACATGCAACCTCTGGCCACAAGTATTATCCACTCTACTGTTATAGACCACCCCAAAAATGGGATAACCACCAACTCCCACACACATACATTTGCTAAACATAAAATAAAAATGTAGTTTTACAACAGATTAGATTTTCATACCTCACCAAAACTAGCTAATACAATCATGAAGCAATATTTTTACCAAAGAGTTCAGTTATTCCAGCAGTAGGATCTTTTTGTTTAACGATCGATTCACCAACCAGTACCTGTTGAAGACCAAGGAGAACACATCAATGCACGTATCACAGGTTTTCGCATTCAAACCATTTTAAGCAACAAATAAAACAGAAGACACAAGGTATATATAGTTCCACAAGTCAGTGACACTTACTGCTTTTACACCGGCTCCTTGCACGTAGGCAATGTCAGCAGGAGTAAACAGTCCCGATTCCCCAACCACCTGAACATTGTCGCGTGCATGGAGAGAAGTTATCAGTAGTCATTAAAATAAATTGGAAGGATTATATGATCGCGAGAAAGGACTCACAATAATGCCTTTCTGGCGTATCCTTTCTCCACGCTCGCCTTCTAGAAGTTTCTTACTGTTGCTAATATCAACTTTAAATGTTCCTGTAGAAGAGCAGAGACCAATTTTAGCTAGAGAATAATTAACTGAATATAGAACTTTGAATAGTGTCCCTATTCATAGAAGTTAAGGAAATACCAAGGTCGCGGTTATTGATGCCGACTAGTTCAATGCCCTCGATTGATAAAACACGATCCATCTCTCTCTCATCGTGTACCTAGAATATGGATGACCAAAAACAAAGATAAGAAACGACACAAAATTTACAGAAAACAAAATACATGAAATTTATCCCACCTACTGAAAATAATGAAATGAGGCACACTCTTGTGAGGCCGGCCTCATCTATGAGAACGTGAGGGGACCACCATCAATACATAGGGGTGGATCTGCACTCACCTGTGAGGCCGCCCTCACAGGAGCTTTTGTCTAATGAAATATATGTCATTCTAGCATTGTGCACACAAAATAAGGAAATACTTATCTTTTTGCCAAAGGTTATCCCCATAATAAATTATGAATTTGTAATTAATGAAGTGTGTGAGTTTTGAGGTGAGCTATTAAGGGTAATAACAGAATCAGGAGAGGAACAAAACTAGAATGCCATTCATTTTGCAAACATTGTAAATGTCCAGAATGATAATCATTTTGAATAAAAGGGAGTACCGAATTTACGCCCAAGAGACTATTGCAACTGGATACAAGCAAGTAATTGCTGGTATAGAGATTAAAAAAGGAAAAAGAAAATGGACGAACCTCAACAAGTGCGGCCAAGCCTAGCAACTTGCATATCTTAACCATGTACTTGATGTCTAAATCGTGTAAAACAGCAGCAATCAACAAAACTGCATCTGCACCTTTAACTCGGGCATAGTATATTTGCCAGGCATCTACTACAAACTCTTTACACAAGAGAGGGCACTAAATTGGAAGATTTTAAATATTCATCAGTGATAGTAATAGGGAAATAAGTAATAAACTCGGTATTTCTATCCAACAGAAAAAATGTCATGGACAAGAAATACCTGAACCCCAGAATTCCTTATTGCCTCCAAGTTCTCGAAGCTTCCCTATTTTAGTCCCACAATAAAACCTTCCAGATGAGAATTGTGTAAAAAGGACACATATCTCAGTCAAGGCCAAAAGAAAGATAAAGACGAGCGAAACCTGGAAAAACTTCCCATCGGTCAAAACACTAAGGCAAGCGGCTCCACCTTTCTCATAGGCCTTAGCAATCAGAACCTGTCATGAAAATCATGAAAATAGTCACATCTTGTAACAGTTGATTAGTATGCATGTAATATAGTCGGCAGAGATTTGAGAAACAATTCTTAGAGAGTGTTTCCGCCTTCTGGGGAAAAAAAATTCACAAAGGAATTTGAAATATGTTTCTTCATATTAATTTACATACAGTTTCAAAATTTTCTTCTTTTGTTCCTATCCAATGGCTTTGCTAAATATCAGTCTTAAGGAGTGGATAAGGTCGGAGATGTATTTATCAAACTAAAAGTTGAAGCAGAAAATACAAAACTAGTTGGTCGAAAGACATGACAAAAGGAACTCAAATACTTGGATTATTGACACTCATAAATGTTTTAAGAGGTTGTCACTGGTAGCAGCTAAGTGTAACAACTAATTTTGTCAAACCACCTTTGCTTTCATATTTCATATCGGCGCATTTTTTACAAACTTCAGTTACACGTGTGTGCGAGAGCGTGTTTGCATGCATGTAAAGATAAGAGTTTAGACCATTGATGTGATGATCAAGCCTAGCCCCTTTCTCGCAGTTTAGCCTGAGGTACAAGGATTCGTTTACTGTTGCTAAAAACATTGCTCATATAGTGAATTCTGATGCACACGTGCATTCCATCAAAAACATTTATTACACCTCAATCTAAAATATGCTTGATTATCAATCAAGTTCTTGAGACAGTATTCAGAAATTACAAATGCTAGTATGTCACACGACGCCATAAAGACTTGTGCAATTGCTTACTCGTCTCATTAATAAGCCTTACAGTATAAATTTGACAGGATAAAACGAAGACAACATATTGTCAAGCATGGGAACCATAAATGGCAGTACTATATAAGAAAAAGAAACGGACAACTTACAGGATGGAAATCTTCTCTCATAACCCCTCGACTAGGCGAGGCTTTCTTAACTTCAGCAATCAAGCCGGGAACCCCAGTCCGTAAATTTGCAGCCTTAAGAGCTGCAACAAAATCTCTAGCAGGCGGAGCATTATCAACCAACTTTTTTAACATTGAAAGTGGTTTCCCCTCCTTCATCTGCATCCAAATATTGTACATGCAACGATTGATGAATTCAGAAAAGCGACAATCAAGCACATCACCATAGATGGGAATTAAATACCTGAGAGACTTCCACATCCTTGTGCCATATAATTTCTTCAAGAATATTACGAGGAGGAGTCTTTCCCTCATTTGGCAAGTGAAATTCGAAAGGACCTGTGTAATAGGGAGGCGGTCCACTTGGAGGTCGCCTCCTAATGCTTATGCCTTGACTAGCGCCAAGTTCTTCTTGCAACATTGCGATTTCCCACTCTTTCACTTTGAGCACATCTTTATCAGAAATTGTAGGATCAGAGATTGAAGCCAACCCACCATTGATTTCAACCTAACGTTACAAGTATAAACTTAGTTTACCTACACATCCAAAAAATTTCTCATGCCCCTATACAATATTTTCTCTGCATATCTATACCACTCTTAAGATTCTTTTATTTGCAGTTCATTTTATAGAAACGAAGAGAAGCATCATTGTGAATGTCAAATCAAACAACAAAAAACCCCTAAAATTAATTGTTGAACCAAAAAAAATTATCCAAAGAGAAAAACCGATCAAGCAGCCGAAAAAATATAAAAACCAAAAATCGAAGAATAAATTTACCTGTTGAGCTTTAATGGGGGAAAGTGAAGATTGCTTGAGAGGAGAGTGATTGAGCATGTGGGTCTGCGGCATAGAAGTTAAAAATGTAATTTTGGGGGGTGAGGGATTTACGGGGTGGTGCGCTGAAATGAAGGCGGGGGAATTTGCTCGTAAGTTTATGAGATAGAGACCTTCCATGAGTAAATGTATATGTTGCAGAAATTTGTGGAGAGCGCCGGCGATGACGGTGGCGAAAACAGTAGGATCTGAGGAAAAGCAGTGACGATTCAGAATTGACTGGTCAGGTGGGGTAGGCTAATACTATAATTTATTTTAGATTTTGTTTGGAGTTTTATACTACGTACTGTTTTTGCCATTAATATAAGTGTCATTGGTGTAGAAAATCGAAGTAATATCCAATAATGGTTGCCATTTGACAAATATTTGTAATAATTTTTGAAATTGTATTAAGGTTGCAATGTAGTAATTGCATATATTTCTAATGAACTTCTTATATCTATAACTATTATGCATTTTTCAGTATTCAATTAATTAATTATATATATTATTTTCAGGATTTTGGTAAAAGTTGTTTTTCACAAAATAATAACTGGTGATAAGTTTATTCTTTGAATCGAGGTAGGATAACGGTTGCATTTTAACACAAATAAAAAAGCTTAAAAAATTGATAAGAGAGATGTTCCGAGAATCCCAGTAGAAAGGACAAAAACTCCCGTATATCGATGTATATATATATTATTTTGTAATCAAGAGTGACGATGGTAGGAAGGAAATATATTTTGTAGTATCACTACAAGAAAACAGACCTATTGCGACATTGAAAAAGTGTCGTAAACCTTTGTTTTAATGTCGCAAATGTTAATTTGCGACATTTTAGGCGTCACGATGAATTATGTCGCAAAAAGTGACGATGTTAATTTACGACATTATTTTTCGTAATGACGCAACCTATATGACACTTTTTGCTTCACTTAAGTAGTTGTCGCATAAAACTCGCGACACATAATCCGTCATTAGAGTTAGTGACGCACGTTCATTTGCGACATTTAATGTGACAATAGTTTTAGTGACGCACGTTTGTTTGCGACACTTGACGTGACAAAAATTTTAGTGACGCACGCTCATCTGCGACACTTGACATGACAATAATTTTAGTGACGCACGCTCGGCTGCGACGCTTGACGTGACAATAATTTTAGTGACGCATGTTCCTTTGCGACCTTTGGCGTGACAATAGTTTAATGACATATTCAGCTGCGACATTTAGTGTGACATTAGTTGAAACGATGCATCATAATTTGCGACAATAACTTGTGACATTACAATTAATGTGACGTAGAATTCCCCGACGCATATAACATCATAAAGTGTTGTATTGTATTGTGACATATCAAAATTGTATAACTATTTTTTGCTCATGTAACGTCATAGTTAAACTGTCGCATTGGATTCCAACAAAAAATATTTGTTGCAAAAATTGATATATACCAAGTTGCAAAATATACAACAACTTTTGCATCACTATGTAATTATATCAAATTGTGCATGACTCAATATCAAGACTAAAAAATACATATGTAGATGATATTTTTGTTTGCTATACTATACAAAAATCTGACATGAAATATGAAAGTCTAAACCCACCTAGTTATACTAGAATAAAACTCCCAAAAATGATGGCAAATGGCATTTGATGTCATTTTATCTTCCTCTTGCTTTTTCTCGTTGCACTTTTCCCTTGTTCCACCTACATAGATTCAATAAAATAAATTACATTTCATCCATATACAAATAAATTAATTGAAAAGGTACATTAGATAACAATATCTGGACAAGTGCATCTTTATATTGTTCTCATTCAAAATATTGTCTCTTCTCTAATCTAATGAATTGGTACAAAAAACACTAAGTAGGTGCAAATCAATTATATATTAGAATTTATTAACTATTTAGTTCTAAATATCTCCCTTTCATGAGCTCCATTCAAATCCATCTTTTGCATATTTCCTTCTAACTACTCTGCAGGAATATCAAATCTTTGTACCCTTTGTGAACAACAACCCTTTATTAAATTTCTCGTTAGGCACAAGCAGTTCATGTAAGCACATATGTGCTAAGTCTTAGACATCACAACCATTTTGAAAATAAAACAGAGATTCTCTAAAAATTCATGGCAATATCAAGATTATGAAAGTAGATTGTAAAAGTCCATTCTGTTTCGGAAAACCATGCTTCGACACCTCTTCCACAAATTTTAGTTTTTTTTTTTTTTTTTAAAAGGAGAAAGAACAGAACAACTCAGAAAACTAACCTTATAATCAATCAAGGTTTCTCGTCATTGGACTTGAAAACCATCTTGGCCCAGTAGCTGAGACGACACTGTTGTGAAGCACCAATCAACTACAATTTACATGTGGACAAGAAGGAAGTGATTATCAACAATTAAAGAACGAATAAAACTTGACTTATATGATTTTGAGATTTGAGACAAGTAAAGACGGAATAACACTTTAGTTATATGATATTAGACTTAAACAAGAAGCTGACAATAAGAAAAGGTGATCTCGATCTATATACAAAAGCAACAACTAAAACAACTAAGACATCAGATGAGAGGAAACAACATTGAAATATGAAATAGATATGTAAGGCGCCTTAAAACCAAAAATGAGGTATGACGCATGAGATTAAATTATCATTTATCAGTGCAACAGTACATATTAGTCAATTTCCAGTGCAACAATATCCAATGTATCCGAATTAAGTATTCATTTACCAATAAGACAGGAAAACCAGAGAGAGTTTCGAATTATATAGAGATTGAAATTACTAATCAATATAATGCCAGAAATCTAATCCCTATATTTCAGTGCACAACAAAAATACGATAGTTGAAAGGGGATAAAAAAATATCCTAATGCCGAAGTTGAACCTTAAAATGCAAGCGGTGAGCAGAGATTGAGATGAGATGCAAAATGGTGAAGGAACAGCCATAGTCTTGAGGCTGTCGGATAATCTCGTAGTGCCGCTGCGGGAGGCGGAGTGAAGGGTTGAATGCGGCGTGCTTAACTGGTGCGGCGCATCGGAGGAGAAGCAGAGTGTTGCTGAGCCGGAGGATCAGAGGAGGCAGATGGGGGAGAGAGTTATGCTTAGGGCGTGTGTGAGCTTGTGTGGCGGCTGGTCGTGGTACTGGTGTCGCCAGACGTGTGGTGGCGGAGAGAGAGGTTTAAGCGGCGGTAGATTATGAATGAGAGAGAGATCCGTGTATGAAAGAGAAGAGAGCGGTGAATTAGAGACTAGATAGGGTTTAATTCAGTGGGTCGAGCGGCACTTGAATTTTTTTGAAAGCTAAGGCGGTAGTCAAATATTTGGGTTAGTGACATAGTGGATAGAATAGAATGTGATTTTACTTTTTAATATTATACTATTAATTAATGAATGAAAATATACGTATCTATACATATTGATTTTATACATGATACATTATCAGATACAATATGTATTGAGTCATGTTTTATTAAATGTTAGTACTTTTATAATTGATAGAAATATAAAATTTAATATAATTTCAATATTAAATTTCTCATATCATATGAAAATACGTATATTAATTATAACAATTGTTATGATACCATATTGCTTACTAGTCATTTAAAAAATAAATCAATATTTAATACTGTAAGATTTAAGGTTTGTTTTGAAATCTTTTACAAATTATTTTCTGAAATTTTATGTTCCAACCAACACTTATCGAGTGAATGGACTTGAAATGCCTTTGATTTTTTATTTTTTTTCCTGTCAATATTAGAATTTGCCCTCGTGAAATGTACGATAAGAATCATAACAAAATAAATAAAAAGATAATTATAATTATAATTAAATGAAAAACTAAAATATCTAAAATATGCAAGTTAGAGTATAAATCATGAATAATATTGATTAAAATCGCAAATTATTGAGATTTATCTTAACAAAAATATCTTAAAATGCGATCTCGGGCGATGCTTCATATGACATTTTAAATTCAATAATTCAAACGCTAATGGTAATTACGACTACTAAATAATGTATAATTTTTTTATAAATAGTAAAATTAAATTAAATTTTATGTTTAAGTACCTCAACAGATTTAACATATGTGATGTATATGTACATTCAAGATTTTACAATGATGCAAATATTTAAAAATCTATCGAAATTAATGACATTATTATTAGTAGTACTACCCACTCCGTCCCAAGCTACTTGAGGCATTGTTTTTCGGCACACAATTTTTTAGGTGCGTTGAAAAATAGTGTAAAGTATTGATAAAAATATATATTATTTAAAATTTTGTGTAATAAATGTGTCATGAAAAGGAAACGACTCAAGTCGGTTGGAACGGAGGAAGTATTATTTATTTTATTTTATTGACATATTTTATTTTATTTTAAGATTAACTAAATTAAATTAACTTCTTAGTCAGATTTATCTATAAAAGTAAAATTATTAAAAATAACTATAAAACTCAACGTGTGTGTATATATTAATTATATATGGTGCAATGGAATTCTTATGTGGTGTTATGATGTAATTTTGTATATATTCCGTAATATCTTATCAATATATACATAGTCTATTAGTTAAAATTTATTGTCTTATGTATTTATGTAATTTGATATGTGATCACTAATATACAACAAATTTTTATTTAGATAAAATTCTACTGGACTTAAATTTTGTACATTGCAATATGAAATTAATTTCTATTTGCATCAATCTATTTTCTTTTAAATAAAAATATCCTAATTAATAATAATATTGTTTTAAAATTACGAAATACATGAATTTCACATAAAACGTCTTGAGGATCATGTTTGACTTTTTAATGTTAACACGACTCGCCGGATGTCATAGCCATATCTAAAGTCATATGAGATTGAAAATAAATTAATAAAAAGGTAATTTTGTATCAAAACATTATTCTTTCAAGCTATGACCGCACGACCCTTTCCCATTTCTTTAAATTGATGTTTTTATATTAATATATAAATTTTCATTATTTATTATAGTTACTATTTTTTTCTCTGATGACGCAACACAACCCATTGGTAAGACGCTTCCCCTCCAATCGAGAGGTCGGGAGTTCGAATCACCCTAGAGTAGTGTGTGAATATAATTTTCTTTCTTTGGGTGTATATTATCTTTTTATTATCTTTTTTTTTTCTAGTATTGGCTCAATATTTTATTAACATACTTTTGTGTAATTCTAAAAATATTACAATTCTAAAAATCACTCAATTTACTTCATCACTGTTTTTATTAAATCTCGTGCCACTTTTCCATCAACACACATGCATGGGATGAAGCGAGTAGTTGTTACCTCAAAAAAAAAAATTAATTGTAATGTTTAATTCTTTAGATAACGTATAATTGACTAATTATATGCACCAACCATTATTCGAAATACGTGGTATAATTACGACATTTGGTAGAGGTGTCACAAATCATTTGTCGTAATTCTGGGACATGGAAATGAGCGTCGCATTTGTGTCACTAAAGTACGACACAATATTTAGATTATAAAAAATTGACGTAATTATACGACATTTAATGCAACATTATTATAAATATGTTGTATAAATGCTACATTTTTTGAGGTGTCACATAAAAATTGTCGCAATTTGGAGACATAAAAATGAGTGTCGCACTTGTGTCACTAAACTACAACACAATACGTAAATGATGCATAATCGATGTAAATATACGACATTGAATGCAACACTATTATAAATATGTCGTATAATTGGGACATTTTACTGGGGTGTCGCATATAAATTGTCGCAATTTTGAGACATAAAATAAGTGTCGCATTTATGTCACTAAACTACGACACCATAATCAAATGACGCACAATTGTCGTAAATATACAACACTAGAAGCATAAGTGCGGCAATTTTATGACAAATAATGTTATGTCGCATGCACATATGTCGCAAAAGGTCTGTTTTCTTGTAGTGTATGATATATATATACACCGATGTATAGGAGTCCATCTCAGTAGAAAGTGTATTCATTTTCTTATGACAAAATGCATGCTTTAATTACACATTAAATATACCTCAACGAATACGCATTAAGCACATTTTTCCTTGTTGCAAAAAAGGTATATTCTATAGATTATTTCGCTGCAGCAGGGGCGGATTCAGGATTGATAAGTGGGGTGGGCTGAAAAAAAAAAAAAAAAAACTTCAAAGCAGGGGTGGAGCTAGACTTTTGGTTCGGAAGGGCCCAAAAATATATGGGGGTTCGGAGGCGGTAGCCCCCGAGCCGAATTTTTTGGGCCCGTGTATTTTGTAAAATATATTTTGAAAACCTAAGCTTTTACATGATATTTTTTAAAAATATATTAAAAATAAGAGATTTTATATAAATAATATTTTTACATGATTGTTTTAAACAATCATTTCATCATCTACAAATTTGAATGGAAATC
>JAYJMF010000017.1:3118185-3129977 GCA_036873715.1 Salvia sclarea
ACTTTTTAATAAAAATATTTACAAATCATGACATAAAATGATTCCCGTCGAATTTCGACGGGTTACAACCTAGTTGTTATTAAATGCTTAAAAATCATCTGGTTCCAACTCCGTAGTTATTGAAAGATTTTTGCCTAATACTGTACTTATTAAAATTTCGAGCCTAACTTCATTAGTGATTTGAGTTGGTGGTCCAACTTTAAATTTTATCACATATTCTGGGAAGGAAAAAAAGAAAAAATATTAAATTAATTCCCAAGGGGAAAATCCCCAAATCTTATAGTCAGACGCTCAGCGACGCTTCTGTTTCTTCTTCCTTCGCCGGCGATGGCCGCCGCCGTCGCGTCAGGGCTGAGGCGCACCTCTCCTTTCTTTCTTTTTCTCGTGGCGTCGCCTCTCTCAACATCATCTCCCGTTGTCGTTCTTAACGCGTCGCCGCGGGCAGGTGATGTTCGATTCCCGCTCCTGCCGCCCGCTTTCCGCCGTCGGTTAAGGCCTGGCAGCCGCGCCTTCGCCGCAGCAGTGGACCCACGAACCGCTCTCCTTCCCCCTTTCGTCTATTTTCTTTTCAACTCTTGAACTCCTAAACCCCTTCTCTGATTTCTACTATTTTACTTATGAATTTCAATGTGAGTTTTTCTCATGAATTTATCTCTTAATTCGGTTCTGAACTAACGCACTCTCTCTTCCTCTTCTCCTAGCAGGCTCATGGTGAGCGCATGAGTGGCGGCGAGCCGTCATCGCCGTCGTTCCTGCTCCGGTCTCGGTCCCTTTTGGTGTATGAGGGCAGTTCGACTCATCACTCTCGATTCTTTTTATTCTACTAATTATTGCATTTTCGTTTTAGTTGGGAGTATGCTTAGTGATTTTGCTTAATAGTGGCAGATTTTACTTGTTGTTCTTATGAGCTCATACAGCGGTTTTGATGTTCTAAGTGCTAATCACGCTTGAACTAGAAAAATATTAATAGGTTGAGCTTTGAGTTTTCTGCTGTTTACCTTGAGCTGGATACTAACTTGAAATGGTTTCTTGGTGCGGTTCAAGGGGAAAAGGCAGCTGCTACTTGTTCCTTGAGCCAAGTGGAGTAGAGTAAGGATTTGCTAAAAGAGAGTTATGGAATTAATCTAAGTATGGACATCTTCTTACCTTAATTTTCTCCTTTCTCCTTACTATTGTAATTCTGCTTCACCCTCCTCGTAATGCAGCCTGCTCTTCTCTTTATATCTCCCTCTCTTCCTTCTTTCTATCTTTTCACTTAGTGATGAGAGTTGTGAATTGAGAGTGTTGGTTCATGATACATGCTTATGAGGCTTCTTGTTTGAATTTGTTTGTATAAATCGGATGAGATTTCGAAAATCTCTTTGGCTTGCATAAACTGGTATGCTGCCCTTTTACCTTTGGTTTTTCTTTCCAAGGTCAGTAGCTATATACCCCCTTTTGGTGTTGGTTTTGATTTATTGATTCTGCACTCTCTCGTTTGTTTTGTCTTGTCATGCAGGTTCATAATCTAGGGGATAAGTGATGCAGCGTGAATGCGTGGAACAGGAAACACGAACGATGGGGATAAAATTCGTTTATTCAATATCAGAAGCTGTCTCTAAAAACGAGATTACAAGGATTAAATACTAACCATAATCTCAGAGAAACGAGAAATTACAAAAAAATCCAACAGAAAATCCGAAATTGCGAAAATCACCCCCGAAAACCGCGAAAATTGAAAAATAACCCTTTAAACGATAGAATGTCGTCGAAATAAACGACGACAATCTTGCCGATGAAAGGACGAAGCGCCTGATTCATGACGCGCATGAAGGTGTTGGGAGTGTTGGAAAGGCCAAACGGCATCACCAACCACTCATAAAGGCCTTCACGTATTTTGAAAGCTGTCTTCCACTCGTCGCCCGTGCGAATACGGATCTGATGGTAGCCACTCTTCAAATTCAGTTTGCTAAAGACACGAGCACCGCCCAACTGATTCAGCAAATCATCCAGCCTGAGTATGGGAAACCGATAGCGAACAATGATCTTGTTAATGGTGCGATTGTCAACACACATACGCCAAGTGCCATCCTTTTTCGGAGTAAGGAGGGCAGGGACAACACAAGGGCTGAGGCTCTCTCGTATGTGGCCGCTGGCCAATAGTTCCTCAACCTGTCGCCGCAGTTCTTCGTGCTCCTTCGGACTCATCCGATAGTGGGGTCGGTTGGGTAGGGCAGCACCGGGCACCAAATCAATGTGGTGCTGAATGTCACGGAGAGGAGGCAAATTAGAAGACAACGACTCCAGTAATACGTTAGCGAACTCCTGTAATAACGGCTGCACCTCAGCCGGCGGGGAGTAGGGAGTCGCCGGACGGTTGGGTCAACAACACAAAGACCAAGCCGACTTTCTCCATAGCAGACTGGAAAGGAGCGTGGGAGAAGAGAATCGTAGAGGGGGATTGGGTAGCAGTAACCGATGTCGGCTTGGGTCTGGTGGGGACCATCACAATTTTCTTGCCACGAAACAAGAAAGAGTAAGTATTGCTGCGACCATCGTGTTGCACGGTGTTGTCATACTGCCAAGGACGCCCGAGCAGCAAGTGACACGCGTCCATGGGGACCACATCATAATATATGGTATACTGATAGGTAAGGCCAATGGAGAAGGTCACCAAAACACGTTTCGCGACTGTCACATCCGTGCATTGACTGAGCCAGGATAGGCGATAGGGCTTGGAGTGGGCCTCAGTCGGGAGGTTCTGTTTGGAGACAGCGACCTCAGAGATGACGTTCTCACAACCACCTGCATCAATAATGAAAGTACAAACTTTGCCACCAATAGTGCAAGTAGAATGGAAGAGATTAGTACGCAACCAGTCAGTCTCAGGGGCTCGAGGAGCCAAACATGTACGACGTAGTAATAAAAGAGGGCCAACATCGCCCGACACCAATTCTTCATCCACTACGTCATCATCATAAATAGGATTATCAAACATAGGGGTAGACGCAGGATCAACAGAATCAGGATCAACAAAATCAGCAAAAAGGCCATGATTACAAGAGAGAGGGTGGGGGCAATCCGTCTGGCGATGATCGGGTGCACCACAGTTGAAACAACCGCGGACAGGGGGGGGCGACTCGGACCAGGGGTGGTAAAGTCGCGGGAAGGAGCTGAGGCGTGGGGCACAGGCTGTTGTGCGGACACCGGACCCCTCGGGACGGGTGTGGACTCACTGGGACCAGCCGGGGGTGCTGGGGACGTACGGAAACCAGCAGTGGTCGGCCGGGCAGACTGTTTCTCCGCTTGGATCGCGCGCTGATGTGCCTCGGCAATGGTCATGGGTTGAACATATTGAGCACATCTTGTAACTGGATGCGTAGGCCACCGATATATCGAGACACGAGCTGACCGGGGGACTCATGGAGATCGATACGGGCAAGGTATTCATAGAACTCGGTGGAGTAGTCGTCAACGGAGCGAGGACCTTGGCGAAGGTTCTAAAACCATTGGTATAACTCCGGATCGAAGTTGTAGGGCAGAAACGCGGCCCGAATGTGCTTGCAGAACTTGTCCCAATTGGCCACCGATATATCGAGACACGAGCTGACTGGGGGACTCATGGAGATCGATACGGGCAAGGTACTCATAAAACTCGGTGGAGTAGTCGTCAACGGAGCGAGGACCTTGGCGAAGGTTCTAAAACCGTTGGTATAACTCCCGATCGAAGTTGTAGGGCAGAAACGCGGCCCGAATGTGCTTGCAGAACTTGTCCCAATTGGATATTTTGGGCTTACCCTAACGCGCACGGGTAGTCTTCAACTGTTGCCACCATGCTTGGGCACGGCCCGTCAAACGCATGGTCACGACCGAGATGCGACGGTCGACGGGGACCTCCTTGAAGTCGAGTATTTCCTCGACCTGGGAGAGCCAGTCAAGGAGCTCTTTCGGTTTGAGGTTTCCGGCAAATGGTGGGATCTCCACTTTGAAACCCTACTCCCAACGTGGGTTAGGAATAGGGCGACGGGCTCCGAAAGGATTCTCGTCCGAGACAGTATCGTCGTCATCCTCGTGGCGGCGAAACTGGGTGGCTGCATCCAAACGTTGCGCCAATAACTCGATCTATTGTCGCAATTCGGCATTATCACGGCGAAGATCAGCAACTTCGGTAGCGTTAACAGCAGCAAGCATCCCGGGTTCGCGGCGAGGAGGCATGTCGCAGGATCGGCTGAAAACTGATACCAATCTGATGCAGCATGAATGCGTGGAACAGGAAACACCTACGATGGGGAGAAAATTCGTTTATTCAATATCAAAAGCTGCCTCTAAAAACGAGATTACGAGGATTAAATACTAACTTTAATCTCAAAAAAACCCAACAGAAAATTCGAAATTGCAAAAAACCCCCAAAAAACGCGAAAACTGAAAAATAACCCTTTAAACGATAGAATTTGGCCGAAAAGCATCTTCGGTCATGGCGAATCGATGAGTATTGCTCGGAAGGCCGTTTCCACTTGAAAAACACTGGAATCACGCCGAAAACGGAGACTTCCGAAAATTCTTCGAGTGATCCGCGCGACGCATAAATTGCACCTCGATTTGCGCTGCATCAATAAGGATATGGGTATGGCTAAAAGCAGCTAGCTTAGAGTAGCTTTGGGAAGCATCCCATCTGTTTCTTCTTGGCTGCAATTCCATAGTTCTCCTTTTTGCACGTCTAAGCTAGGGGAAAGGGTATAGCCAGACAACTTTGGGGAGAGTTAAGTTGCATTTTCCTTGATTTCTTGGAGATTTGCTGCAGCTTCAAGATTCAAGATTTCAAAGGGGAGAAGGGTCTATGAAATTGGGGAATTCCCATTTTTGTTTCTTCCTATCCGCCTGCAGATTGCTGCTTGATCGAGCCTACCCTTTTTATTGGTAATAAATTAGTCTAATTTATCTTCTTGTAATACTTGGCTTCCGAGTTTCATATGAAGCATACTTTTTACTCCATTATTTATGCATACAAAGGAGACGTTCTTGCTTATCTGCTCCTCTAATTTCAATCAAATGTAATATTGATCTTTCTCTCTCAATTGTACTCTAATTATTCAATAGTTTATTTATGTAAAGGAAAGTCTCCCCTTTTTTTCTTTTTGCTTAAAAGATTGAGATTGTATATGTAAGGGGAAAAGGAGAGCATATTGAAATGACTATTCTTCTTGTACTGATCTAGTATAGTTGTAGGTAGGATTACTTTAGATTTGCATATTTCAAATCTGCAGAGATTGAGTTTGCTAACTCTTTCTCATATCCTTATCTTATTTTCTATTTTCCTCTATTTCAAATTTGCAACTTACGTATTATTTTATTCACTTAAATAAAGCAATCCTCCCTTTATCCAACTTTTCTCACTTATTATCCAACTCTTGTGGATTCAAGATTCTTTAGAAACATATCAATTAAAATATTTAATCTAGTTAATAACTCTTGATTGTTTATAGAGTAATAATAGCTAGTTGCTTATCAATTACTTGTGTTGATTAATTTATAAGGAATCCAATGCAATTAACTTTAGTATTCGATAACCATTAATTGAAATAAAGTCAATTAAATAATTATAGTATGACTCGATAAATCTATATATATTGAATTACGCATACTTAGTAATTAATTAAATGAAATTTTCGCGTAACTAATTAGCACTAAGATTAACGGGGTATTACAACTTATTTCCTTGAATTAAAGGATTAGGTGATTTCTTAGTTCTTATAAATATAAGGAATTATATAGAATTGAATTTTTTTGAAAATTGAGAATGATAAAAAAACGCATAAGATCGATGAATAAGAGATGAACAAATTAAAATAAATATTTTACGCACCCCAGGATTTCTTATACATGAAATTTACTATTTATGTTAAAAACCACGCACAAGAGTTGGTATTCTGTATTTCTTCTTATTCAACATCAATAAAGAGAGATGAATATATACAAGTATCAACCCCTATGAATACGCAGAGAGAAAGTACCAAAAAAGAAAGAGGCCTAAATCATGGCAATTAACCAAAAATAGCCAACAATAAAGAAGGAAAATATATGAGAAGATAATATCAAATCCTTCACTCCCCCTCAAGTTGGCGCGCAAAGATTCCGAACGCCCAACTTGCCAACGAGGTACTGAAAACGTGCAGCCCCCAATGCCTTCGTAAACAAATCCGCAACTTGATGCTCTTTAGAAATCTTGCACGGTAGGATTTCACTCGATTCAACACGTTCTCGAACAAAGTGACAATCCATCTCTACGTGCTTCGTCCGTTCATGAAAGACCGGGTTGTTGGCGATGTGTAGAGCTGCTTGATTATCACAGAATAGTGGTGTGGCTGTGACTTGAGGCACCTCAATATCCTTAAGCAGCCATCGGAGCCACAAGACCTCACTAACGGTCGTCGCCATAGCTCTATATTCTGCCTCCGCCGAAGAGCTAGAGACAACAGATTGTTTTTTAGTACGCCAAGAGATCGGAGCACCTCCCAAAGATATGAAATAGCCAGTGCAAGAACGTCTTGTCATGGTACATCCTCCCCAATCGGCATCACAAAATGCTTGAAGTTTAAAATCACCATTTGCTGGGAGAAAAATCCCCTGCCCTGCGGTAGATTTGTGAAAACGCAATATGCGCATGGCTGCATCCATGTGAGCCGTGGAGTGGTGATGAACTGACTCAAAAAATTCACAGCAAACTGTATATCTGGTCGTGTAACGGTTAAGTAAAGAAGGCGGCCAACTAATCGGCAAAACCGAAGAGCATCAACGCAGGGACTATCATCTTCATTGGTTAAACGTAGATTCTGTTCCATTGGAAAAACACTTGGTCGACTACCTTGCAAACCGCTTTCTCCCAAGATATCGAAAGTATACTTTCTCTGACTTAGGACTATGCCTGCAGCTGAACGGGCAACTTCGATGCCAAGAAAATACTTCAAATGTCCTAAATCCTTTATGGTGAACAAATCATCCAAATATTTCTTCACGTAGGAAATCTTCCCTTCATCGTCTCCGACTAGTACAACGTCATCGACGTAGATCAGAGCTGCAACATGGATATTTTTCTCCTTGAATATAAACAACGAGTGATCTGCTCGTGATTGCTGGAACCCGATATCAAGGAGAGCTCGAGTGAACTTATGATACCAATTTCGTGAGGCTTGACATAGACCATATAACGACTTTCGCAGCTTGCAAACTCGTGTTTCTCCTTGTTTTGAGAACCCTTGTGGAATGTTCATATACACATCCTCGATCAAATCACCATGGAGAAAAGCATTATTCACATCCAGTTGATGTATGGCCCAATTCTTCTTAGCCGCTACAGCTAGAAGGCTCCTCATGGTCACTAGTTTTGCAACCGGTGCAAAGGTTTCGTGAAAATCGATACCCTCGATTTGAGTGAATCCTTTCGCCACCAAACGAGCCTTGTATCGCTCTATATCTCCATTGGGCTTGTATTTAATTTTATAAATCCATTTTGAGTCAACGGCCTTTTTCCCCGGTGGTAGTGGTTCTAGAGTCCACGTAGCATTTTCCTCCAAAGCCTGAATCTCCCTCTTCATTGCTTCACGCCATTGTTCATCCTTTACGGCCTGATGATAATACTTAGGCTCATCACGTGAGGTAATGGCCGCAAGATAAGCTTTATGAGTGTTAAAAAACTTATCATATGAAACAAAATGCGTTAATGGATATACCTCCGAGGTGTCTGAATTGGGAGTAGGTTGCGAATGGTCAATGGCTGCAGGCAGGTCTGTAATGTACGATTCGAGATGTTTGGGTTGTTTCCTACCCCGTTCACTCTTTCGCGGGCCTTCACTTGGTCCTTGCTCGCTACTCTGCCCACTAGCAGCTTCAGATGACTCAATACTTGCACGATTTAAATCGAGTGATGGGTGATCACTCCTGCTGTCAACACCTGAGCTTTCTGTTCGTATCGACTCAACAACATAATCTCGTTCTGGGCTCACTTCTTCTACTTCTTGCAGTCTAAGAAACTCAAGATCCCATTCATCCCAATTTTGTTGTCTTACACTACTTGTGTTTTCAATAGTACTCTCTGGACTATAAACTTTGAATGGGAAAACATGTTCAACAAATTTAACATCACGAGAGGTGTATATTCGTTTACTTTCCAAGTCAAACACACGATATCCCTTTTGAGATTGAGGATAGCCAACAAAAACACAACGTCTCCCCCTCTCTTCAAATTTATCTCCCCCTTTCTGATTATCTTTCGCATAAGCTAAACACCCAAAAACACGAAGATGTTCATAAGTCGACACTTTTTCGAATAAAATTTCATAGGGAGTTTTGTGTTTGAGAACTCGAGAAGGGAATCTGTTTATAATATAAGTGGCAGTCAACACACACTCTCCCCAAAAATCTATAGGCAAGCCCGCCTCAAAACGAAGGGCCCTAGCAACTTCAAGAATGTGCCTGTGTTTGCGTTCGACTACCCCATTTTGTTGGGGAGTGTCGGTGCAAGACGTTTCAAGTAAGATTCCCTTCTCACTATAATAATCCAACAAGTAATTAGATTGAAATTCAACCCCGTTATCAGTCTGTATCCTTTTAACATTTTTTCCAAATTGGTTTCGCACCATATTGCAGAACATGACGAGAAAATCACGCACTTCCGATTTATTTTTCATGAGAAACACCCATACTCCTCTACTAAAGTCATCAACTATAGACAAAAAATAATGAGCACCAATAAAAGATGGTGTGCGATAGCTGCCCCAAATATCACAATGAATTAGTTCAAAACAACATGTAGTTTGTATACAACTACTGGGAAATGGAAGCCTAGTCAATTTGGCCCTCAAACACGAATCACAATGTTCACCATCTTCACTGAATTTATTAGCAAAACGTTTCGATTTCAAACTTGAAGCATGCCCTAACCTTTTATGCCAAATCTTCGAATCAACACTCACTGCCATAACCACATGTTCTCTTGTTATTGGCTCCAAGCAATATAGACCATCGCAATTCCTACCCACCCCAATCAGCGTCCTCGAAGGTGAGTCCTGCATTACACAAAAATCCGGGAAGAAAGTGAGAGTGCAATTTAAATCTCTTGTGAGTTTACTAACTGAAAGCAAATTGCACTCGAAATCTGGAATATTCAAGACGCCATTCAACTTTAACCCATTAGGTAGACTCGTATCACCAACGCTTACAACATGAACCTTTTCGCCATTAGGGATTTTTACCGGAGCACCAATCCCTCTCGTTTGATTATCGAGTATCCTGCTATCGCACGTTATGTGCTCAGTAGCCCCTGAATCAATTATCCAAGATTTCAAGTTATTTGTCTTACCAGCCATGTTGACCATTGGTGAGCTATCTTCTTGAGAAACCTGTGAAGTGTTCCCATTCTTGCTGAAATAATCAGCCAATTTTGAGAATTGGTCGGCTGTGATTCTAGGAATAGGGCTAGTGCCGACAGCCATATGGACGGTCTTCGTCGTGCCTTTCTGCTTCTTCCAATAGTCATCTCTTCTGCCACCATCTCCTCGTCCTCCCTTTTCTCCAGGCTGTGGATAGCCTATGATCTCGTAGCATTTATCAATGGTATGGTAGAGTTTTCCGCAATGAGTGCATTTTTTTACTTCACGCCGATTCTCTCTTCGATCCCCTGCTTCTTTATCTTGTCGCCGTGCAGATTGCATTTGGAAAGCCGCTGCTTCAACATTGGTCCTTCCAGCATATGATATTTGTCTTTGTCTCTCATCTTCTGAAACAAGATGAAAAGCTGCTCCAAGAGAGACTATCGGCCTAGTGCTTAATATTTGAGTCTTCACTATCCCAAAGCTCTCATCTAAGCCCATAAGAAATTCATAGAGTCTCTCTTTGTCTCTCATGTTCGTCAGCTGTTTAGATACATCACACTTACAGCCACCACACTTACATCTGGGGTTTGGTGAGATGGCCTGGAACTCGTCCCACAAGCTTTTAAGCTTAGTGTAATAAGCCGACACCGATGATTTTCCTTGTCGCGTGAGAGTTATTTCACGCTTGAGTTCATACGCCCTAGGTGCACTCGCGTTTCCGAACCGCTCCTGCAAGTCTTCCCAGATCTCGACGGCTGTTTTAGCATGTTTCACACTAGAACGCATTTCCTTGTCCATTGAAGAGTGTAACCATCCCTTTACCATCGCGTTACATCGCTTCCATAACGAGAACTCCGACGAGTCCTCGTCTGGAATAGGAATTGACCCGTCGATGAAACCAAATTTATTTTTAGCGTAAAGGGCGTTGCTCATCTCATCTGCCCAATCCGTCGATGAAACCATAATTACCTTCGCGAAGAACACTACTTGTAAAAATGAGGTTCGGATTATCAAATCCGGAAATGAAATATGGAGACATTACGTCTACCATGGTCGATCGAGAAGATTTTGTCTCGGAGGTTTCTTCTTCCTTTTTTGTCATGATATTGACGATGAAGAAGATAACAAAAGAAGGGTTGATTTTATTTTGCGGAAGCTGGTTGATCTTGAACCCGCTCTGGTGCCATGTTAAAAGTCACGCACAAGAGTTGGTATTCTGTATTTCTTCTTGTTCAACATCAATAAAGAGAGATGAATATATACAAGTATCAACCCCTATGAATACGCAGAGAGAAAATACCAAAAAAGAAAGAGGCCTAATCAATGGCAATTAACCAAAAATAGCCAACAATAAAGAAGGAAAAAATATGAGAAGATAATATCAAATCCTTCACTAAATCTGTCCTTGCTGACATGTAGGGGTTAAAAATCGAAAAAAATATCGAATACGCGTCCCAACTTATCGGGTAGGGCTGATTCAGATAGCCGGATGGGATAGATGAGATTGAGATGTTAAACTGTTGAGGATGAATTCGAAAATTAGGGCTAATAAAACATATTAAGTATTAGGGTATTACGGTATCCCGACACCCGAACTGTAGAACATGTTATACTCGATCCTGATCGATACCTGATCGGGACTCGGGTTGGGTATATACCCGTTTTCCGATTTTTCACCCCTACTTGAGTCATGACATGTCGTGTGAAATGCTGACATGGCATTTATGTGTGAACATAATTACTATGTGATATGCTAATGATGTAGTGAAGCCAAAGTC
Source organism: Salvia sclarea (assembly GCA_036873715.1). Lineage (NCBI taxonomy): Eukaryota > Viridiplantae > Streptophyta > Magnoliopsida > Lamiales > Lamiaceae > Salvia > Salvia sclarea. The sequence goes on from JAYJMF010000017.1 coordinate 3,129,311, forward strand.
TTGTGGCATGTTATGCCATGTTTGGCTGTTTTAAATCTATAAGATTCGGAAGTATACTCATGCGACCAAACTTCAATTTTCTACTCAATAAGAAAAATGAACTTTCGTTGTTCTTTGTTCAGCTACACAACACTATTTAATCTCTATTTTTGGAATATATTCGACACAGGTTTGACAAAATAATTTGAGGGGAATCTTATTTTTTTATGGATGAGATAAATGGGTTTTGCGTGGAAAACATGGTCTAGCATTTATCATTAATAAATTATTTATAGATGAGATAAATGGGTTTTGTCTCATCCAATCTATATATCATTAAAGACAAATCCAAATTCTCAAATTGATTTCAAATCAATTTGGATTTGGATAGCAAATTCGTAGTTTTTTTAAAATCAATGATTTAATATTAATTTATAAAAATTAAATCAATGTATTTTATTTATTTTATTGTACACGTTTTATGCGTAGTGGAGGGAGTGGGGTGACAAATAAAGTTTTTAAATATTTTAGAAAAATAAGAATAGAAATATTTTATTTTTAAAATTTCATTTATCTAAAAAGATTTATATATCATTTAAAAAAAGTTAGGGAATATACATCTTAAATTAAAGATCACGAGACAAGCTTTAATTTGATATGAATTGTGTAAGAATTAGATTTAAAATGA
>JAYJMF010000017.1:3130077-3150255 GCA_036873715.1 Salvia sclarea
TAATTTAATGGCACGAAGCACCAATGCTCGACGTTCTTCACGTGATAGATTCATTTTTTTGAAAATTGGAGGATTGAGAAGATAAATGGTATAGAAATGAAGAATGTTTGAGGATTGGTGTATGAAATGAGGTAAAAAATGGGGTATTTATAGTTGAATTTTTTAATTTAAAAAAAAAAATAAAATTGCAACGGCTGGGTGACGTGGCGCAAGGGGGTGGCGCCGCGTGGCGGGCGCCCGCCGCGCCTGGGCGATCGCCGCACAGCCCGCGCCCGCCACCCAGCCACGGTCTCCAACGGCAATATCTAAGCGGCGCCCGCGGGAGCTGGTCGACGACCGCGGCGAGGCGGGCGCCGCTGCCACTACTCTAATACTTCAACTGGTCATATGATAATAGTTTATGTTTCTACTGAAACCAAAATGCTTCATAGAACTGCATGGTTTTTTTTTTTTTCCTTTTTATGTTTTATTTATAAATAGCTCAATTTAGGGAATTAAGATCCAAAACTCATGAAAAAAGGTAAAAATACATATAGAAAGGAACCACAAGCCCAAAAAAAAAAAAGAAAAAAAAAATTATCAATGAATATTCGATTCAACATCAAACCAAATCAAAAAAATTCAGTTAAAAACCCAAAACGGAATGAAGCCAGGAATAAGGAGATTAAGTTACAAGCAGTGGTTCGGTTGTGTGAGAACAACATCGACCACAAACTAAACTACAAAGTTAACCTGACAATATGACGTCGTCTTCAGCCGTCGACATGCTCAAATCATCGAGCTTGCTATATTCCCCCTTCACGAACTCCATTCTGATCAACAATCTGCACACCGTAAAGAAATTCATTGAGTTATTTTTATTGAGCTTATGGTGTGAGTTCCAAATTGTACATAAAGTTGAAATTTTTAAGTACTTAATTGCAACATCCAAATTGGACGCAACATTTTTTTATAGTTTGCATAGGATTAAATGGGTGTTGAGTCATACTTCCATCCACTGAAAAAATAGCGAACTACGATAGCAAAAATTGAAAATCAATATATTCAATTGCCAAAATATAACTCCAGCATAAAGTTGGGCTTCTTTTTTCAACTTAAACTTTGTTAAAAGCGTAATATACTCAAAATCAGGTGGAATGATTAATAAGGTGGTTTGATTAGTTGACTAGAATTTAATACTCACTATTATCAACTTTTGCCACGTATATTGTAAATCCATCACCTTAAAATTTACGTATGCAGATAATTTGACATGTACTTGTAGGCTTGTAGCTGACTTCGTAGATATTTGAACACAATTTCACTTGCAGTTTACGATACGATCATGGAAATAAATAAAGATAGATCTGTAAAAAAAATATTATTAATTCATCAGATGTGTTTCTGAAAAAATTAGATTTACATGTACATGTACTTTATGTATGGCCTATGGGAGTAAATATGTAATTGTAATTGCCTTTCAACAAAAGAATACGCAACCACAGTAAGTCAGTAAATAAGGTTTTCTTTTATTCTTCTTTTTCTTTTCAAGCGCAAAGTAGTGTATGTTTTTCTTTTAGGAAACATCCAACATTTTTTTTTTCCAGAAAGCAATTTTTTTTTTGGGAAAAGTTCTCCCTCAAATTTTGTTTGAAAAAACAGTCTTCCTTCCGACACATGTTTTGAAATTATTTAAGTCCTTATCGTTTCTAATTGTGAGCAAATTGGCACACCGACTAATACTGTTAACAATTCCGTTAATATATTACGTTGAAAGGTTTTCTATATCTAACCAAAAACATTAAGGAGGTATTTGCTCTTTATATAAAAATATAAAAATATCAAATAAATAAATAAAGCAAGCTTATTATAACTATTGAGTTAGACAACAATAAATTAACTATGTGCTAACACATTAACATATAAATCTACACACTCACACTTGTGTTTGTGTCAATTATTAATGGACTTTAGAAATATTGGACACTAACTACGTGTAAACATTCATATTTAGCTATATTCGAGTTTTAACTAAAACCTAATCTGGTATAATTTATATTTTCATTAAAGTTAAAGTACAAATCAAACCCCCCAAAACAAGAAGTTAAAGTATATTTGATATATTGTATTAAAGTTAAATATAACTAATATTTACTATAATTAGAGTTTGTATTATGTATATCACCTTTGTACGAGGTATGCATAATCGCACAAATTTGTATAAAATTATCGAGCTTTTAATTTATAAAGGACAAGACATTTTGTACCAAACAAAATGTTATGATGTCATAATTATATTATACACTTTATTTAATCATTCGTACCAAACTAACCTCTAATTTTTTTAATACTTGCATCAATAGATTAACCCACTCCAAGCAAAACAATATAAGAATAAACATAACATATATAAATAATAAACGTCATATTCATGTTCGTAATATTATAATTATAATCCTACATGTGCATTATTGAGAGTATAACGTGGGCTCTTTTGCGGCGTATTGGATCTAATAATGATTTGGCTTCGTGGGTTCAAAATGCTATAAAAATTAGTTCAGCCTGTCGATGAGGATTGCTAGGTTTCGTTTGTCATCCAATACTTTTGGATATTATTTTATAGATTAATTATCAAATCACATTATAATCTTTAACCATTTTACCATATTCTATCTTAAATTTTAAAACTTATCAAATGGATCCCTATCTTTTCAAGTCATGTCAATTTTATCATGTGAATTACTAAATGATCAGTTATTGAATATTGATATGGCGAACTTGAGGATGATATATATGATTTATTTTGCCATGTGCACACGTTATTTATTGACGAACTAACAAGTCATAATCCGACACGCTACGTCATATTCAATCATTCTAAATGATTTAAGATGATAAAATTGATGTATATTTAAAAAATGATACAAATTTTTAAAAGTTGAATAGGTTTGATAAGTTTTAATGAATTAGATATACTAAAAAAAATGTATAAAATTGGGATAAAGTTCATAATTAACCATTATGCTTTACAAACTTGTCTCGGCCACCAACTTACCGAATCTTATGCTTAGAAATACGCATAAGTGAGTATTTTATGTTAATATTTACAATCGCTTATTCTCAACATAATATTAAAAAGATTATAAAAAAATTACAAATATTTACAATTTATAATTCTCATATAACAACTAAAAGAAATACTCCATCACATATAACGAGTATAAAACACGTAAGACTGATGAAATGGAAAATGTGTTTTCTGTGGAAAAAAGTATTTTCAACTGCTGATTTCATTATAACTCATACAAATTAACTGGACAGTATGATAAAGGTCCCAAAGGACATAGGTCCATAGTTAAACACCATCATTTCCTCCCTCGCATACAAGTACAACCACGCACAAACTGGAATACAGTAATTAAATTCTATGGGGCATCCGACACAGTTCCAAAATACAACTATCGGATATACTGTCCTATAAAATATAGATTCGTATGTAATTTTTGGTTGAAAACATATTTTTTAAATAATGAAAATGGCCACTATGTACTAGGGAAAAAAAACAATAATTTATATACGTACTTACAAATATTTACACTATGCACACAATTAATATATCCGTATTCATTGATATGTCAACATCTCACTCCCCACAAGTAGAATAGATACGAAATTCCTTTCACAGAATAATTGAATAGAGCATAGAAAAAGAAATTGTCTGCAAATAGGCAATTTCATGCACAAATGGAACAGATAAGACTGAATAAACTTGCAACTCAATTTAAAATATCTTCCGAAAGAAAATAAACCGGGGAGCTTTTCCTATGACTATGAGGCGGACCCCACATATTTCAGTTTCACTTCCAAACTCTCTACGCCGCATTCCAAATCAACGGCAGCTGAATCACACACCACATCACCCGCACTCGACCACCTCCCATCAACGGCCAATATTTGTCTGTCACCATCAACAAAATAACCGCCTTCCTCCCCATCGCCCCCTGTTTCACAACAATAAAAATATCTCATCCTTATCCGCCACCAAAAAGTCTTCCTCAAGAAACAATCATTAAACCCCTCCTTTAAAAACACACACAAATTACATGGAACTCTGATCGTTTGAAGAAGAAGAAGAAGAAGAAGAGATGAATATGCAGACAGTGCCTTTGAATTGCTCGGCAAACGCTTTCGTCGTCGAATCGAATGGTTTATGGCAGTGTGCGAAATCGAGAAGCCCCGCCATTAGCTGTTCCGTTTCGAGAAATAATGCTTACATACCGAAGCTGGAGCCTTTCAGCAGAAACAAGATCGATAGAGCCGTTAGAGAGCCGCCTTTGATTCAGAAAGCTGAAAATCAAATCGCAGGCAACTTTTCTTCTTTGATTCATAACTTGTCGGTTTTATTGCAAAATATTGCACCCTTTCTCGGTGATCAGTGTGTATGTTAGACTTTAAAGCCGTTTTTAGGTGCTAAACAAGGCTTTGATTCTAATCTGGAGTCTGGACTTTGTGCGACTGCGGATGAGAGTATTATAGATTCAGTTATCAAAATAGTATAGAGTTGTAGCTTCTATTGGATAGTTTTTTAGGAATTTTTTGATTTTTGGTTGGTTTGGAGGTATAGGGTCGACCTCTTTATTAAGCACAAAAGAAATAATTAGTCACAGAGTGTTTATCTTGATCTTTCTTTTTTTCTTTTTTTGTAATTTTGATTAATCTTGAGTTAATGTTAAATTCAGATTATTGACATATATCCTTTTAACATTTTATTCAGATTACTGTGTGACGCTCGAAGGAGATGAAGCCTACAGCTGCTGGCAGGCCTATTTTGAACTCAAAGATCTTGAAGTAAGTTCTTGAATTGGTGGAATTGTATATTTTTCTTAATTCTTGAAAACAAATTGATCCTTTGCTCCATACATATGATTAGATGAATTTATTTGGTTTTTGCATATATTTATACATGTCTAAATAATCATCAGTTGTAAGTTTCTGAGGGATAATGTATAAGCATTGATCACAGAGTCACTCTCTTTTATTCAAGAAATAGTTTCAATCAGCTAATATCCTTTTAATTTATTGACAAAATCCAGAAAGAGTCACACAAGGAAGAGGTGGAGAGGCTGATAGTGGAAGCAGGTGGAGTAAAATCACTAATCAGCTGTGTTCACGGGGTTGCAGGCATCCACAAAGCTAAGAAGGAATGTGGCGAGTCGAGAAAGTCTCCCAATATTGTGAATAAAGAAGCACATCTCTGCCCAATCCCGGATGGACTGCCAAAGACCTCAGAGGAGCTGGAGGAAGAAGAGAAAGCTCGTATGCCCGATTCGCCCTTCACCAGACTCCTCAGAGCTAGAGGAAGATGCTCTGCTTTGTACTCCCATCCACCCGAGCACGGTCCACATTGATGTTGATCGAACGTAGTTATGTATATATGCTTCATCTAGCAAGGCAAGGTGCGTAGTTGAAGCTCAAGGCTTGGCTATCTGGTTGTGTTTGATGCTGTTCTTTTTATATATAAAAGTTTAGGTTAATTAATATAGTCTTGAAATTATAGTTAGTTCATGGTTTGATGGTGTACATAGAGAGATGGTGTTATATATAGTTTTGTGTTGAATAAATAAAAATACAGTTAGTAGAAAAATAGACGTGGTATAAAAGGAGAGAATAACGGTCTATATTTAGCATTGGTGTTGAAAAAATGGAAGGCAACGGAGGAAGAGATGTGGAAATCTTGTGGTGGCGAGAGGAAAATGGTGGTTCCACAAACTAGTTTCCTTGGCATGCATAAAAGAGGCAGAATAGCAGGTTTGTTATTGCAATCCACAGAATAAACGGCCTTGGGCTTGTCCTAGGGGGTAAGAATGGAGAACCCTTGGAAAATGAATGCTTACGTCATCGTCTGCATCTTCTTCCTCTTCTTCTCCTTATCGTCCTCTCGCGCATCCGCACAAGCTGCACAGCGCGACAACCATGCCAAAAATAACGAGTTCGTGCCAAACAACAGGCTGAAGCAGGCTTACGAGGCCTTCCAGGCGTGGAAGCAGGCCATCTACTCCGACCCCACCAACTACACCGCCAACTGGGTCGGCCCCGACGTCTGCTCCTACAATGGCGTCGTCTGTGCCCAGGCCCTTGATGACTCCTCCATCACCGTCGTGGCTGGTGTCGACCTCAACCACGCGGACATTGCTGGCCACCTCCCCGATGAGATCGGCCACCTTGCTGACATCAGTCTCCTCCACCTCAACTCCAACAGGTTCTGCGGGATCGTCCCCGAGAGCATCAAGAAGCTGAAGCTCCTCTACGAGCTCGATCTCAGCAACAACCGCTTCGTGGGGCCCTTCCCCGAGGTTGTCCTGAATCTGCCTGAGCTCAAGTACCTCGACCTGAGGTTCAACGACTTCGAAGGCGAGCTGCCAGTGGAGTTGTTCAATAAGGAGCTGGACGCCATCTTCTTGAACAACAACAGATTCTGGTCCACCATCCCTGAGAATCTGGGGAACTCCCCTGCTTCTGTCATAGTGTTGTCTAACAACCACCTCATGGGGTGCATTCCTCGCAGCATTGGCCAGATGGCCGGCAATCTGGACGAATTCATCCTGTCGGGTAACAGACTGTCGGGATGCATGCCGGAGGAGGTCACGCTGCTCAACACCACGGTGGTTTTCGACGTGAGTGGAAACAAGTTGGTCGGGGATCTGCCGGCGGGGATGGAGTACATGCAGAAGTTGGAGGTGGTGAACATTGCGATGAACGAGTTCAGGAGCAATGTGCCTGAGAGCGTGTGCAGCTTGCCTAACTTGAAGAACTTCACGTATGCCTACAATTACTTCGATGCCAAGGATGGCAGCTGCAGCCACGACGCCATCCCGGAGGTCACCTTCGAGGGCCGGGAGAACTGCATTGCCGGAGAGAAGGAGCAGCGCTCGGAGGAGCAGTGCCACCGGATTTTGAGTAAGACGGTGGATTGTAAGGCTCAGGGTTGCCGTGAGGCAGAGCACGGAGAGTCGCCCCAGGGGGTGATGGAGTCTCCACCTCAATTCGAGATACCGTCCAAGCCCAAGGAAAAGACCCCATCGCACTCCGAGACGCCGTCCAAGCCCAAGGAGAAGGCCCCATCTCCGCCACCGCAGTTTGCAACGCCCTCCAAGCCCAAGGAGGAGAAGGCCCCGTCTCCGCCACCGCAGTTTGGAACTCCCTCCAAGCCCAAGGAGGAGAAGGCCCCATCTCCACCGCCTCAGCCCGAGAAGCCATCTAAGCCCGAGGAGGAGAAAACTGCATCTCCGCCGTTGCAGTCCGAGACACCATCCAAACCCAAGCAGAAGGCCCCACCGCAACCAGAAACCTCACCACCTGTGAAACCCGAGCCGACTCCACCTGTGGAACTGTCGCCTCCGCCTCGTGTTGAACCACCACATCCTTCTCAACCCCTACCACCACCAACGCAGTCTCCACCACCACCCGTCCCCGCCCACTCCCCACCGCCACCAGTGCACTCTCCACCACCACCCGTCCCCGTCCACTCCCCACCGCCACCAGTGCACTCTCCGCCACCACCAGTCCACTCCCCACCTCCGCCAGTGCACTCTCCGCCACCACCCGTACACTCCCCACCACCGCCAGTGCACTCCCCCCCGCCACCAGTCCACTCTCCCCCACCGCCCGTTTTCTCCCCACCTCCACCGGTGCACTCTCCACCACCACCAGTTCACTCCCCACCACCACCCGTCTTCTCTCCACCACCACCGGTTCACTCTCCACCTCCACCAGTGCACTCTCCACCGCCACCGGTCCACTCCCCACCACCACCCGTCTTCTCTCCGCCACCACCGGTCGTCCACTCTCCACCACCACCATCGCCGCCTGCTTTCACTCCAATCGAACTGCCGCATAACTTGGGCGCCCAATACCAGTCTCCTCCTCCACCAGCTATCCAGGGCTACTAAAAGCTTTGTAATCACCTAATTCATGTCCTGTTGTCACCTTGAACGCCTTAAGCTAATGTACAACATGAACTCACATTCTTAAGTTCTTCCATCTCTTTCTTTTCTTTTCTTTTTCTTTTTTTAGTTTATTCAACTAGATTAGTAGTACTCTTACATATACGCAACACGGACAAAACATAAGACTTTTGTTACGGTTTATTCATAATAATAAATAAAAAATGCGATATATTTGAATATTATTCCATTACTTTTCAATAACATTATAAATGCATATCAATCTCGGACCTAGTTCTAAGAAAAAAATCAATGTACCTAATGAATAAGTAGAACCCATCGGCCAATTTTTAACTAATTAACACGTGAATCGAAAAAAAAAAACTAATCAGCACGTGTGGTTCTAATTCAATAATTTGTTTCAGATAGTGGATGGAGATAATATGAAAACGGTTAATCAAGATTGGCAATCAGTAATCACATTGTTAATAATTGAATTTAGTAATCTTCAATATTGTAATTGAAATTTAATACCATAAGTCTTGCATTTTTTCGGACGAACGGAAAGTATATTTTTAGTATAAATCCAAAAATCATACTTTTTTTTTTTTTTTTTTTTTTCTGGCAGACATAAATAATTATTTCCTTGAGAATACATGATAAAATACCTATAATTATTAATATATGTTAGGTTGATGTATATTTGCGTTTTTAATTTTGATTTAAAAAAAATTATTTCATATCTTATGGTTCAGGGGGAAACTTAGAAAATTATTCTGAATTTGTAATTTATTAGACTAAGACTTGCTTGATTTCACAATTTTCAAACAAAACGAACTCTTTTCTACGCAAAAGCTAAGAAGGAAAATGGAATTATTAAATTCTTTAATATTAATGAGCATTTGTCGTTGGTGGAAAACGACGGCGTAGAGGTGTATTAGGACTCGAAACGGCGCAGTTTGGATCTTCATTGCCTTCAAGAACACGTTGAAGTAGGGTTCCTGATATCGGAAGTCGGGACAGCATTTTTTCCAATTCAAACAGAAACACAAAATTAAAAGTTTCCCCCAAATTAATTTGAGTCCTTTCTCATTTGTCAATCAATTTGTCAGAAAATATATCTTTGAATAAATCTAAGTAATAGTTTTGCTAATTTAGTCTTCATGGCTGACGATTCGAAGAAATCTGAATCTGAAGTGAAGTCCGAAACAGAAGAAAGTACCGCCGCCGAGGCACAGAAGTCATCTTCGGCGAAAGAAGCCGCTGGAGGCGGCGGATGGGGCGGATGGGGATTTTCACTGTCGTATCTCTCCGATCTTCAAAAGGCTGCTGCTGAGGCCGCTGAAGAGATCTCTCGCAATGTATGTGCTTTTGCGCTCGGAACCCGATAGTTTATTTCAGATTATTCTCTTCTAGGAGTTATATTGGCATTTGTTTCTGCTTAGGTTTACTGCTTATATTTGAAATATGGACAATGGTTTTGATTTAGTTGAAAGTGGAGTTTGTGTGAGATCGGTTTATGTGAAACGGTGAAAGTATTCACGTTTATTTGTTTTTCCTTCGTTTGGGAAATTTGTTCGGAATGAGAAGTTATCTGAACCTTGAAGCTACACTTTAGGGGCTTATGTGAGCAGGTATCTGTTCATGGGATAATGTGTTTAATTGGCTTCTGATTTTGAGTTTATCACGAGCTCATTTTATGTGTTACATTTGCTAAGCTACTATATTACTATATGTCTCTGGACTCTGGAGTGGCTTGCTTCATCTTAAGGTTTTAAATAGTGAAAATCTGGGTATGTCACAAATTTATTTCAAGCTCATCAAAATTTATCTGACAGAGTATATATTCCTTGCCTAATATTGGAGTGGTCCAAGGGTGAACAGTGATGTAGGAGATGAACGTCTGGATAGCTCCAACGTTAGACTCTGGAACCCATGATGCAAGACAAATAGTGCATAATAGTGATTGGCACAAGCATGTCTGGACTCTGGATATGTGGTCTTTCATGTCATTTGGCTTAGAATTATAAATATCTGATTTGCTTTGGATGAACTTGATATCACATTAATCATCTATTGGTTTGGTGAATATAGCAGTTTCCTTCTGTCCTAGAATGCTTCACCTGCAGCATAAAAAATGGATTTTGCTACAAGTAGTATTGTCTGGAGTCGGGGGTGGCAGGTGGGGAAATTGGGAGTCAAACCTCGGACACGCACTTCTGTAAAAGTGAGGAATACCAATAAGCTACTAGGATTATGGTCAAGAAAAGTATTTTCAAAATGCTAGACAATCACCAATATTATATTAGAAATACTTTTTGTTGGCTTATTTACTTCCATAACAGTAATTCTGATACATAATGCACAACCCACTTTTCAGTTATTTTTGTTGACACTCCAGTCAGTTCTTATGGCTTTTTCTGAGCTGTATGACGTTGTAAATGTAGGCTGTTGAGGCTGCCAGGACAGCAGCAAAGAGCATTGCAGAGACAGTGGATGAAGAAGATTCAGAATCTTCTAAGGAGGATAACACAGAAGTGTCTGCAGCAGAAGAGGAAACTGATGATGAGCATGATAAGCAGCGGAAAGAAGCTCTGGATAAACTAGAGAAAGCTAGCGAAGAATCCTTCCTTAGCCAAGTGGGTCATGTGAAATATATATGCATATAACTGTATATAAATTCTTATTTGACCTTTTTCTTTTCCTGTCCTTGTACTCTTCTCCATCTTTCTCTTAACATGCCTGTCTGTTTAAGATCTTCTATAACTTTCAGGAAGTATTGCAGAATGTACCTATTTACTGTTTGCAACTGCTAGCTCATATTTGTCTCTCTTGTGCCATTGCATTCTGTAAATGCAGGGTTTGAAGGTCATTGATACGTCTGTTGAAACCTTTGCCTCAGGGGCATGGCAAGCTCTTGGATCTGCATGGAAAGGGTGAGCAACGTCTAGTTTATGATTATGTCAGAAAAGTGTGAAATTCTTTTGGCATGGTTGCCATTTTATTGGTAACATTTACTGAAATTCGTGAAATGCTTATCCAAGGTCATCCGGTAAATTTAATCTAAGACTGGAATGCTAATGTATTAGCGAAGCCATGCCTGACATGTCAGTTTAATTTGTGATTTGTTAATACAATATCCCATCGTGTTTCCGGAATTGGTGTTAAATAATGAAAACAATGACATGTCATGAGGTTTCTTTTTAGCACGATTTCATACTTATTGAGTCTGCAGAAGATTTTAATATAATAAATTTACCGCAAAGATGCTTTCTCTAGGAGATGCATGACATTTATGCCTTGGAAGAATTTGATGATTATGTAAACCAATGTCTCATTTTCTCTTGATTGGTGTCAAATAACAAGTTTGCTATGTCTGGCTGAGATATAAATTATAAATTGATCATAATTAATAGGTTGTATTAATACACTTCTTTGATAAGTTTTGTGCTTCTACGTACTTGGAGAGGGTTGGCAACACATGATTCTTTCTCCTTTCCCCTTCTGGAGATAATGAAATTATGATGTAGCAATACAAAACTTCAAGCAAAAGTTTGAGGTTGAATCCAGAATAATATATGAGAAGATATTTATTTGGTGCAAAAGTTGCACAGAAATGCTACCAGTTGCCGACCCTTTTTGGTTATTTTCGTATATATTAGGATTGAGAATTCAGCTACAAATTTAGCTGATTCAATTCAACATGGCGGTCAACCTGGCGCAACTGGTCCAGTAGCACCATCTTTATTAGAGGTTTGATCTAGTATCTCGTTTCCTTGTATATATCCAGAGTTCTTTTCTGATTTCTCAGTTTTGCTTATGTTAATGCAGACTGGAAAAGCTTTTACAGCTAAAGGTATGCATGTGCTAGAGCAAGTTGGAAAAGATACCATGGATCTTTTAATTTCAGAAACTGGGATCCTAGTCGACAAGAAATCTGATGGTAATGAAGATGAAGATCAATTGTTTGAAGAAATTTCATTTGATAGGTGCTTTTATATTTATGGAGGTCCAGAACAGTTGGAGGTATCATCTAGCTTCTATATATATCCATTTGGTGTAAATTTGATTCAAATTATTGTTTTATAAAATGCTTATGTTATCTTTCCTGTAGGAGTTGGAGGCACTATCCAACCACTATGCATTGTTATACAACCGAAGAAAGGCTAAACTATCTTCTGAAGAGAAGTCTATATATGATGGAAAGTTGAAAGAAGTCCAAAGCATATTTGACTTAGGCTCTGAACTTGATGGCAGTGTTACCTATTCAGAGAAAGGGAAGGAAAAAGAGGCAGGAAATGATGATAGCATGAATGAATTGAAAAATTTGCATGATTCCAGTGTTCGCAAGGCTGCTGAATTAGCTGCTGGGTACATTTCTTTAGAACATTCATCATTATACGAGTATAATAGTGCCAAAAATGTTCTTGTTCTTTTTCCTTATTCATTAGCATCCTGTATACAATTTTTTAATTCTAGGGGTTGAAACAAGAGATTCAACAATGAAGCTAAAAGCATTTCTGGTATTTTGCAGTTTTGCAAGTGCTTTGGCTGGACTAGCTCCAAATGACATCGTTCAGAAAACTTCTGGAAGGCTTGATACTATTCACTCAGAGGGTGTTCATGTATGCATATGAGTTGTATTAATTACCGATTTAGTTGCTGAAGACGTAGTGCTCTGAACGGTTAAAAATTTCGTGTGGTATTATTATATACATAATTCACCCCCTGTGCTTGTGTTCACAGAGGCTTTCTGAAATTTGCTGTTTTGCGGTAACTCAACTTCTGATGCTCGGGAAGTCCATCATTTCCAATGCAAACAAAGTGCAAGATCAAGAGATTGAGGAGGAATCAGTGAAAGTTGATTGGCCTGAGGATTCTGTTGAGAGAGCAAAGATTATCAGAACAAAGGCACAATCAGTGACTGAAAACATGGAAGCCGTCTGCAACGGTTTCATTACTGGTAAATGTTATTGTTATTTTCCTTCCCTTAGTTTGGTCCTTTCATAAACATCAAAGATAAGTTAATTCCATGAACTAGAGTATACTCCTTACTCTTCATTAGGGAAATATACATGTACTAAATCAGTAAAAAGTAATCCTATGTCCACCTGCCAAACCCCCTTTTTTTATTTGTTGCTGACAATCTCAAGTCTTATTGCTTTGCTTCAGGCATATCAGACGTAGCAGAATCCTATTCAGCAGCCATCAAAAGTGCTTCTGCTGACTCACAAGGTCTTCTTCCTGAGAAGTCGATCCAGGAAAAGGCGAGTTTGTTCGTGGAAAATCTCCAAACTGATCGTAGCACGGCCGTGGGTAAAATGCAGGATGGACTTCAGTATCTGACTTACTTGGTCATCTCTACCTCAATGCCTGCTGCTTGAAAGTCGGAAAAGATATTACTCTGGAAAATGTACGGATAAAGACATTCTTCTAGTTGTATCTGTAAATAGTCCCTAAATCTCAGTTCGATTTGGCCTGCCTCACAATGTAGTAACTCCATTTCAAAAGTAGCTTGTTGCTGCTGTCGGCGGGCTATTTCTATTTCCACTCCCGCTGTTTTATTCAAGGGAAGAAAATACATCGAATAACGTTTTGTAGGATTTTCTTGAAAAATTGCCCTGCTTACTGTGTCCTGTTCTTTTATAATATGGGTATAGATTGGTGAAAATCTAACTTGATTTGTGTGACTCGGATATACTGTATATCAAATCTCATATTACTTCACAGATACAAACGACGTACCCTGATGATTTAAAAATACAAAATCATGGGATACAATGTAGATGACTTCTTAACAAATGCAACTGCCTTTTTTGGTCATGTCCTTGAAGCTATGGAAACTGCAGTAGGCCACGCCTTGAACACGAGAGGTATCACATCCCACTCCAACCTATAAAAAATCCCCTCTTTGGCGTCGCAACAACAAGGAACAACCTCCAAAGATGCAGACGAAAGCTTGCAAGCAACGAGCTGTCGATCACACTTGAGAAACACGACATCAGAATCTGTGGGATTAAACGACACCCAGCGCAGGTACCTCTGCGTGTTGGGCAAAGCAAGAAACTGGTCCAGGGACTCATCAGTGGACCAAAAATGATCATGGCTTATCACATGATTCACTACCCACGCTCCAGCACTCATCATCCACACTCTCAGAGTTGGATCATACCTACTCAGCTCGTAGTAATGCAGGCTGCCACGAGAAACTCCGAGGCTCCCCCTCCCTCTGCGATCATCAGGCAAGTCCAGAACCCTGATGAGGCCCGTTCTGGGGTCGTACCATAGAAGAGCATCTTCCACCATCCAAACTATGTTGCCTTGGTAGACATGAGTGGTCCTCGTCGTGAAGGAATCGAACTGGCCAGGGCAGATGACTTCATTGGAGGACCACTTGGCTGTGGCGGAGCAGTAGACTTGGAAAACTAGCAACCTCGAGGGGACGAAATGGGATGCTAGGATCTGCACTATCCAGAATGTTCCATCATCTTCCACCATGAAACCCACGACCGGATATCTGGGACCGTGTCTAGGAGGGGGATGAAGAGTGATCCATGTGAAGGTCAAGGGATTGCACACGTAGTACAAATCTGATCCCGAAAAGAGGAGGAGATCGCTGCTGCAGCCGATGAGCTGCAGAGAATGGATGTCCTTCTGCATTTTTTGGAGCTGAGATGTGAAGTAATTTAGAGGGAAAGTTGGATAGGTTTGGGATGGAGGGAAGTAAGGGCCTATTTGGCAGGGGTGGGTTGACTCCGGGATGAAGCCGGTGTAGAAGAGAGCGAAAGGGGGAGAGTGAGAGTGTTTGCGCGAGGCGTAGCAGTGGGAGAAGAAGGGGTCGCTTATGAGGAAGTTCCATCTCTTGTTGATGGATTTAGCTCTCAAGATTGAGTTAAGTGGCAGTCTTTGAAAGATTTCCAAAAGAAGGAAGTCAGGGAGATCGTCTATGCTGGTCATCATCATCATCATCAACACCTGCTTCTGCCTCTCGTCTTCCTCCATCACTCGTTCGCTAAGAGCTGATCATCAACAATAGAATTAAGTAATGCACACATTTATAACAGAGAGGAATGAATGTGTAGGTACCGGAGTTGTGATAGATGGTGGAGTTCCTGCGGAGAGGGAGAGAGAAACAAGCAAGGAATGGAGTGATGATACAACAAGTATTCTTGGCTGAGGCGGCGGCGCTCTGCGGCTTCCGGCTTCCTCTCGACGAAAGGTTTATCATTTTGTTATCAGTAATTCTTCGTCGATAAAAAATGTGCAAGTTTTATTGGTTGGAGACTGCCATAGTTATGTTCGTCCTTGCGTTAATCTCCAATGAGATTTACGTACAATTTCAAGGCTTTTCACCTTTTCATCGTATCATTTGTTTCTTGGAAATCTAGTTTTGGCTCTTAATGCTAAATTAGTAAATTACTATTGCTGTGAAAACGAAGCATGTCGGACAAAGTTAGGCAACTTCACGCTAATTACTAATTGCAACACATATTGGTGAATAACAATTTTGCTTGTCAGTACAAGTGAGAGAGAGTATCATTTTCACAAAGCATGGTTATTATCATATTTATTATATGAATAGATAGAATTTGGTTAATGTAGGAATAGATATTTATTGTAGGAAGTGAGAAGTTAGTTGATTTTATGCGTTTGTTCATAGATTTTATGCCTTGTTCATTGAGAAATTTCCGTTAAATTTTATGCGAATTTTTTTATTTTTATTTCGCTCATCTCTGGTTCGTTGATTTTATGCGCTTGTTCATCGCTTTTATGCTCTTATTCGTCATTCTCACTTCTCACGATAAAATCAATTCTCGCTAGAGAACACCCCTGAATAGATATTTACACATTATATACTCTATTATGACAACAATTCAAATCTAATTAACAAAAATAATCTGTTATACACCGAACTATTTGAATAATTCTCATCAAAATTGAAAAATATACATTATAGTATGTATTTAAAATTTAGTTTAAAATCTTACACAACATACAATTTCAACATTCTGTCATACGGAAGAATCAGTGTCCATAAAAAGCACATAATCAAAACTAACTCCAATTGAATTTCAAATATTAAAATATAAAAAAGACACAAATCATAAACTAAATTAATAGATATTTACCAGGCACCAAAGGACATGCAACTATATGTTAAATATTCCCATTTACATAAATAAAACTACAAAAAGAAAACGCCGCAACAACCGGTTACAACTAGTTAGAAGATAATAATTCAGCAGGACTCTGAAGGTGACTCCCATTACAGTTGAGGTTTTCACCAAAATCCCCACCTTCACCGCCAGTTCGCCTCCGCTTCACCGCGGCCTCATCATGACAGTGGTCAACATCATGTCGCGATTTATCCACAGACGCCTCCGTCGTACTCTGCTGCTCTGCAGCGTCTCCTTCATCCCACGTGCTTTCACGACCAATCTGCGTATCCAACTGCTTCCCCACCAAGATGGACAACAAAGCAGCACGATCCCGAACCAAAGAATCAAACTGTGGAGCATGCAGCATTTTAATCAAGGCCTGGCTATACTTTAACATACTCATGGACGGCGGAGCAGACCCCTCATCGCGACAGAATTTGATCATTTTAAAAACATGCTCGCACACGTTCCCCATCTTCGCCCAACCACAGTCGCAAATCGCATACTCCGAGCCAGGGTTTCGTACTAAATGAGCTGTATTCTGATCATTCAGCCCGATAACTTTAGCACATTTACCATCAATGACAACATTGGCATTGTGGATCCTCGTCGATTTCCTCCAAGCTGTCGGGCCACTCATCCACTCATCCTTCCTATACCGTGCAAAATCCTCTTTACTCGAGAACTCATCCAGCCAGAAAAAAGAATGCACTTTCGTCCCTAGCTTATTTACCAGCCAATCAGCTCGTTGGTATACACTTTGGTCTTTCTCGTTCAATAACCTGAGCTTCAACTGTGTGTGATAAAACTCCATTGCTGCACATGTCTCTTGGCTGGCAAGAGGAAGAGTTTTCAGAGCATGCACCCACGTACCTGGTCAGAACAGTTCGATGATAATAAACTAGAATTCTTCTCATATTTCATCTTGGGACCAAATTATGAAGAGCATTTACAAATCTTTTGATGGTAAAAAGAAATCACCTATTCTCGGATACCAAGCTGCCTTGAAGTAATCCATGAATTCTTCAGCATTCACAAAGCCTTCCATGAAATCTTTAAATGCACTAGCAGTATCAGTTCCTCTGCACATTTTATTAACAGCCTCACCAAGCTTTTTTGATATTTCAGCACATGTTTCCAAATCTGAGCATCTCTTCATCAAATTTTTATGCCATGCATGACGAACACGCCAAAAGCATATCAGTACTGAGCACTGAAAAATTTCCCTACAAACAAAACCAACAAAAGCATCAAGAACTTGAAGAATAGTAGGTAAACAAATAACAAAAAAAGAAGGCAGATAACTAGAATAAAATGTTGGAGAAACATCCAGACTTGAAAATACAACTCCTAAGGATGAAGACTTCCAGGTATACCTAATTGCTAGGATATCAGCAGAAGGTTCATCCACAATAAACCCAACCAACTTCCACGCAGGATCTTTTGCAAGAACTCGATTGTGGAGGGCTCGCATCCATCTGTATGTATCCCTGCTAGAAAATCTGGGACTAATAATCCAAGCCACGGGAATAGCCTTGTTTTCTGAATTGAAAACAACAAGGCTATGTATAGGATACTGAATTGTATGCAATAGGGAAATGAAGTTAGCGACAAATATTCAAGCTACTGTACAATAATTAGACCAATAATCAGAAGGGCGATAAAGGAAGAAATACCTTCAACTTATTCGAACCAAATCTTGAATCATAAACCAAAAGGCGGCAATTCCCAAATTGGATCATTTGTTGCAACTGCCACTCTGTTTGAATTCCAAGCGTTAATGGGCCAGAATCAGAGAAGTCTTCGTAAAAGAAAACGTCAGCCTGGTGGCTTTCAACCCACTTGCTAATGCTGACTGCATCATCTTCATCAAGTTCGTATGTAGATCGTCGAATATTCCTCTCTTGCCTTCGAACATATCTATGGGTCAAAAGGTCATCTCTATTACACGGACCTCCTTGTTTCTCTACTGATTGATTGTGTATCTGCATAATGGTCTCCACAGAGACCCCAACATAGAGGAGAGACAGTACCCTAAGGCGGAGTTCATCTGAAATATACGGAGCATACATGGCACGAGTACCTGCAGCTTTCTTGTCTTGTGGACCATGGCAAGGCAATCCTTGCTTATCAACATGCTTATCTTTATTATATAGAATAAGAGCCACGGAAGGCTCTGCAATCAAGCGCTTAACAATAAAATGGCAGGTGCAGCCCCTCTTAGTATTTGGTCGACCAGCAGATTTATTTTTCGCAACATAAGTATTCCTACTAGGACGCACAACACCACCTACTCTATGATCGTCTGGACCAAAGGAGCACCAGTACCTATTGAAAGCAAAAACATCACGTTAAGAATTTACACTACACAGGGTAAATTAAACAACAAAATTGATTGAAACATACAGTATATACTCAAGGACTCCATCAACTTTAGGTTTATAAATCGTCTTTGGAGTTCTTCTCCTCCTAGCCTCGACATGGAATCTAGTCGGACACTCTTTATTATTTGACTCTCCCCTTAAAAAATCACCTACTCTGGCAAACGGTATCAGAGAAACTCTATCTATAGTGTCACGCCAACCTTCCACCTTGGACCATACAAGATCAGTGGAAGAGAACTCCAGAGTCCGAGGATTCTGCACAGGCAGGGAGAGAATCTCATCCCATCTAGCCATCTGCAAGGCAAGAAATCAAGAGTATAATTTTAAGTTGATCAAATAGCAGATTAATATTCTAAATTACATTGTAACATGCCAGATATGTATATTCACCAAGCCTAAAGAAGTGCAAAGCCTCCGGCGCTTGGCCAGACAATCTCTTTTAAACAAGCAATATCAAAAAAAGCCATTGAATTTGTGAAACTCGAACGCAACTAAGTAATGGATGCTTAAGGCAAACTTGAAATGCTGATACTCGAGCATTTATGTTGATAAAAATGTGCTTGCTACCAAGAATTTGAGAACAAATAAATAATCTTGGCAAAATTATACCACCGAGAAGAGAACCACTGCCCGTAAATGAACTCACTATACCAAAATTTCCACCCTCTATTCGGAATGGTCTCATTTCTAGATCAACAAATAATACCAATACTGATTCTCCGAGAGATTAAAATGTCAACTTTCTAAATTTCCCCTCACCCCACAACTTATTTTCTGATTAATTGTTAAAATTATGCCTCGAGACACCTTCCAGATTAAGTCACGCACCAAATTGAATGATAACAAACAACACGAAATTTAGCTAGGACTAATATTCAATTTCCGTGAATCGAAATGTTCAGTAAAAACTTGACACCAGCTAGCAAAATCCCAGCTGCAGAGCTCGAGAATCAATTTTACGGAATAAATAGACAAAATGGCGCGCAAAATTATCAGAAAAATAGCAAAACATTCAAAGAGAAAAGCAGAGTAGCAGAAGCGACTGAGCAAAAAATAGAAGGAAAAATAAATAATGGCGGCAATCATGATTTAGAAAGATTACACAAAAGTTGAAGAACGAAAGCTTAAATTAACGCACCTTTTAGAACTCTGAATCTGATTGTCAAAGGAATGAGGGGTTTTTCGTTTTCAAGTGGAGAAAACCCCCCTCGTATCGTATTGCTTCCTTGTTCGGCAATTGAAGGCATCATCAATATTAGGTCTTGTTGGGCCTTATATTTGGATTGGGCTTTCGTACCAATATTGATAGGCATTAACCGAAACGAAATTGTCAAATTTGTCGTAATCGAAACCGAACCATTTTTGCATTTTGGCTACTAGTTTAAGCATACACATGTTATAAGTAATAGTTTTTAAAATATTAGTTACTATTAGTGTGAAATTTATTTTTACTAGTACTTAACTATTTCGACGGGGAAAATATATATATTAAAATAATAATAATAATAACAATAATAAATTAATTAATTATATAAATTCTAAAAGAAAATACGTTGAGAAGGGCGTTTCTTCGAATTTTTAGCTATATGTTTTAAAAATTGTAGTATAAAATAGCTTTATGTCATTATTATTATTATTGTTGTTGTTGTTGTTGTTGTTGTTGTTATTATTATTATTATTATTATTATTATTATTATTATTATTATTATTATT
>JAYJMF010000017.1:3150780-3163913 GCA_036873715.1 Salvia sclarea
TCTTCAGTCTTGGTCTTCAGTCTTCAGCCTTCAAAAACTAATCTAAAGACCAAAACATGTAGGTCTCAATAAAAATTCTAAGGCATATCAAGGGAGGTTTTGGGATCATTAAAACATTATAACACATTACATATATTTTAGCAACACAAGATGCCTCGTGTTCTTTTTCCAAATTAAATATTAAAATATCACTCTATAAAAGAAGTGTGTTAGTATTATTTTTTTCTTTTTCGTGGATAAAATATATCAGTTCTTTTTCTATGAAAAAAACAAGCCCATTTCTTAAAAAATAGTAAAAACTTTAGTTGTAAGAGATTTAAATGAAAAGGAGAAATTCATGAAGTGGCACAAAGTCTCCAAACAGTTTGCCCCTTTTGACTTTTCATAAAGCAATTGGCTTCAAAGAAAAGACAAATTTTAAGTTACGTAAGAAATTAAAATAACTCTTCTTCAAGTGCCCAGGTTATATATAGTTTAATCGTTAATTGGTTGTTACATAATCAAGTTGGACATCGCATCTCATGTACATCTCCTAATTAGGCATATCTATTACATGTTTATTGTTTCATTAAGCCTTTAAAGTTTCAACAGTTATCACAGGTTAAATCTTTTCCACATCTACTCTAGACCAAAAAACAATGAATTGTTTATATTTTCGTAAAAACACTATGTCCTGAAAAGGTAAAATGGATGGGTTTAATGAAAAATTAAATGAGAATAAAGAAACAAATATAGATGTTTATAAAATGACTTAGAATTAATGACTGAATAAAATAACTCGAGAATTATACAAAAAAGTATGTACTACATATCTGCCCAATTCTAGTCAAATTTTCAAGCTTATCACATTAATTGGGCCTATGACTGAGACGCGAGAACCAAAATATAAAATCGTCCACTATTTTGCTTTAAAAAGGAAATAAAAATGTATAGTGAATTCTATCTTTACTTAAAAAATAGAGCAACTTTAGTAATTACAGATATTATCAACCCACCAAAAGAAACTTTTCGCTTGAGCCGA
Source organism: Salvia sclarea (assembly GCA_036873715.1). Classification (NCBI taxonomy): domain Eukaryota; kingdom Viridiplantae; phylum Streptophyta; class Magnoliopsida; order Lamiales; family Lamiaceae; genus Salvia; species Salvia sclarea. Next base: position 3,151,802 of record JAYJMF010000017.1, read on the forward strand.
TCACCATTTGCCTTTTCCACCGTTTGCATATCGTCAAAAGGATAGACATAATTGGCACATAAAATTGACCATTTTACTTTTATGTACACCAAATTAATATTTTCCAAATTTGGGTTCAATTGAGTTAGAAGTTGAATATAGGTCGAACTCATTCAAATGTACAAAACGCCGCGTTAGAATTGCTAATGTAAGTATTAATGATGTTAGAACTACCCAAAACAAGTGTAGATTTATCGTTAAAATAAATTATTTCTAAAAATGTGAAATTACAGAATTGTGTAATTTAATGTTACTTTTGATCAACTCAACTAACTGTATGGACCGATGGACTTACAAGTCGCCAGCCTTCATCGTTACTAATAAGAGCGACGCTACTACATTAAGCTCACTCCTAGAGAAAAATAAATTTATAAATTTTGTATAATTCATAACATTTGAATCGTTCTTTTCCGTGCTTTTCCTAAAGGTTTGGAAGAAACTACAATCAATAGCATTTTCCCAGTCCCCATTTAAGAAAAGAAGTTATGCATTCTTCTAAAGAATTCACAATGGATCAACAAACTATTCCCTCGATCTCACTAAATTTATTTTTGGTTATTTCATCCGATATAAATCTAAAAAATTTGTCTCAAAAAATTGATCAACCTAATGGATCCATCATATCACACACAATATACTAATTTCTTAAAATTTGATTATACTAAAAGAAGTCTTTATTCATAAATCTTACTGTATATGTTGTAGCCGCAAACGGCACAAGATATAATCCCATTAGACAAGCCTCACTTTAAACATAGTTATGAATTCCAATCACGGTGGCAAATTTCTCCCGCCATAGAAAAAAGAGAAAAAAATATAATCAATTTACCGCTATCTCTCCGTAGTTCAATAAATTAATACAGAAAATTTAACCTTAAAAATATTGTAGCTGAGACATAATCATTGCATGATTTGCATTATAAACAGCGATTTATGCCTCCCAACGGCTCTCTTTAAGGACAACACGTGTGTTCTGCAGCAAATATACAGTTATTTCATAGAATCAATATGTCTCAAGATTAGAGAATAAACAACCATTTTTTTCATTCTTCTGCCATTAATGGATACTACTATATTCTAAATATATAGAATTAAAGATAATATAATCAACTCAAACAAGATACACAAATTTTTATTCTTTCGGATGGGATGCAACAAATATATATTCATTTCCTAACTTATTATTGCATACTAAAATGTGGTATAACTAAATAAATACTGTATGTGTGTATTATAACCAACTAGACAAGCACAACATTCCACATCGCTATAAAATCAATACGAAAATTCTCTATTTAAAGAGGAGACATATTATATACATTTATATGTAGTTCACAGTTAGTATCCTTTTTTATTTTTCTCTTATTTCTCGTATACTCCCAAACGAGACAAAAAGAATGAAACGGAGGGAGTATTATACTGCAATTATTATTAAATTTACAATTCATAAACAAATTTGATTATTTTTTTCTGATCCTCTCAAACTTCAAAGAGAGGAGCATGGGCATAAGTCTCAAAAGAAAAAAGATGAGCATAAAATTAACAAATACGTTTCAGTTATTCCTAATGTGAATTGTATGTGACAGTGCTCGCAGTTGTTCCTTACAAATTATGATTGAACCTAAATACTGTAAGATCTAAAATTCCATAGGTGGACCATAAAAAATGAAGAAAGCATATCCCATAATAGTAGATTGGAATGATATGACATTATCACAATGTCAATAATCAAACATACACTTGGGAATAGGAAGCTAGTAACAATTTTGAAAAGGGACAAACGTTCCCTACCAAGCCTAAGTTTTTTGACAGAAATTAAAATCAAAAACTACCATCAATAAATCCCAGAAGCAATACCAAATAGAGAATTTCACTGTGGTCCCAAATAAAAAATTATTAAAAATTAAGATGTAAACACAACATAGAGCATCAATTCGAAACCAGGTCTGCTCTAGCTGCTATCTGCATCTCTATTCTCTAGTCCCTTTTACTACACCAACTCTTTCTCAATCCCACAAAATGCCCTATAGTTTTTCATCGAAATTTTCCATGCACAAACAGACACCTTTTGTCATCTAATAAATTTATTTTCTGAAACTATGTGATTGTCTCATCTGATGCTTATAATTATAATATATGGCTCATGTTGAACACTTTTAGTGATTAAAAATAATAAACAAAAAGAAAACCCTTTTCCCTCCACTTCTATCTACACTTGGTTTTTATTTTTGAAAAAATGATTATAGTCTATAGAGAGAGAGAGAGTGAGAGAGAGTTTAAAGTACCTGTAAACAAGTAGTACAACTCTCCCACTCCTTTTAACTCCATTTTATTACAGTCTTTGGCTCCAACATTCTTGAGAAAACTTAAGTTTCTCAACATTTGATGCCATAATTTTATCCAATCCCAAAAAATACACCACCTTTCTTTACCCTTTTCTTGACTTCCTTCTCTGAGGAATATCCTCGAACACGTTATCTTCACAAACCCCAGAATTGCAGATGGAGAATTCGGCGCCGGTATTAGACCCTTTACAGCAGCAGCAGCCGCCGCCGATGGAGATGGCGCAGCAAGCCTACACTGCGCATTCGGGCCACGGCTCGGTGGGGCCGGTAATCGGAGTTCTGGCGGTGATTACGATTCTGGGCGCCATAGCGGTGATGATTGGGCGCCTTTGCTCGGGTCGCGGCATAAGGGGCCATGCGCAGTATGATTTCGAGAGATGGGTTGAGACCAAATGCGCTTCTTGCATCGACGGCCGCCTCGACCCGCCGCCGCCGAGGGTGGTGGTTGAGCACCGCGTCACCGCCGCCTCCGGAGATGGCGGCGCCAGGGCAGCGCCGCCCCAAGAGAGAGATGAGGAGGCGAATGACACCCATCAACAACAACAACAACAACAGCAACAGCATGAGTAGACCTCGAATCAAATCTTCTAAGGTTTTTTTCACTGTAAAATCAATGTTCCGTCTTTTTAATGTTTCATTGTTTCTATTGGGGGAAAAGAAATTCTTAATTTTTTTTTATGGGTAATATATTACTCTATGGTTCTTTATGATGCGACATTCTGTTATTGCCACGAATTAATTTTCTATTTTCTTTTACTTGGTGCTAGTATAAGATTTTACAACTGTGGCAAAAACATTATATTCAAAGTTGCATTATCAAATGAGAATAAGGAGTTTGAGGATTTAGAAAAATGTGCACATTCATCGAGAAATATATGGATTTAAGGTTTTGATTTCTTAAAAAATAAATGGGGAATTGTTGCAAAGATTTTAACAGTGTTGTATAGTAAAATGCAGACTCCAATGTTAGGAAGAAAAGTAGTACGAAGTATTTCAGTCTCGCTCATTTTTGCTTTGCTACAGTTGCTTGCTTTAATGAGATTTGTACTGTCACTGACCCCTCCTTAATTACTAGTTAGTTCGAAACTTTAGTTTCCTGTTTTAATTTATTTATTTTTCCAAATAACTAGAGTTTTCAATCTCTCTTTCTCTCTCTCAAAATATTATTGGAATAATAATAAATTAGCGCTTTCATAGTAATTATATTATACAATATTAAAAAGGGTGAACTGAATGGAGGAGCTGTATTTTATTCCAACTTCTTTTCATAATAAGAACTCAAAAGTAGGGGTGATGGATGGCTAATGGCTTCATTGGCAAAGAATGAATTTTTTCGAGCAATAATGTCGCTCTTTTTAGAAAGTTGGTGGCGCACTTTCATTTTCTTTCTTGTGTCCCACTTTTTTCCCACCCAAACAAAATTATTTCTCAAATTTACTCTTCCCCGAATAATAAGCACAAATTTTATTTTTTAAATTTTCAGGTAAGATGATTTTTTTTTTTAGAATTAAGGTAAGAAGATTATTAAGTACACATCTGATTGTGTAAATGGGGGGCGTGTCACGTGACAGGCACGAGGAGGTGGCATAGAGATTCCTCTGATTGGTTTGACTTTGACCATGTGAATTTGCAGCTTTTGTCGAGGAATATGCAGCGGCGCCAGCCACCAAAGGGAGTTCGCCGCCGTATGCCGCGGCGTCGATCCCAACCTCCGCTTCCTCACCGCTTTCTCCGATTGGGAGTCGCCTTCATACAACAATGTTTAACAAAGCCGCCACGTGGCTCTTTTGTCTAACCAAGAGGGAATCCTAGTAATTAAATTTTAACGAGTGTCATTTTTATTATACAAGACAATCTTGTTTCTAACAAGATCTTTTGTTTCATGCAATCCCAGCAACTAGTAGTATTTCTAAACAGTAACAAACTGTACCTATATACTAAATCCAAGCAAATTGAACCACTAATATTGGAGAGGACTAAATGATATCGAATACCAACATATACAGAAACCATCAGCAATGTTAAACACAAGCATCGACGCGATGAAATCAAAATGTGAAATTACAACAGGTAAAATTCTTGGACAGTGGCTGCAAAAACAATAATATGACAAGGGAATAGAATAGTAAAGCTCACGAGTTGTAATTGTCCAATCCTAAATCCCTAAGAGCATCGGTGGCTGCATCTTTGCAGCTCTTGTGGCTTTGCTTGGCCCTTCGGATTAGTTGCTCGATGCCGTTAGCAAGCAGAATTTTTCTGCACATCATTGTGCCAGCATCTGAGAGGATAGACATTTAGAATCATCGTATTAAAGTCAGAAAACTATTTACCTGTTTTCCGCATTTCTAACTACAAGGTTCCTGATCATGAAACACGAGCTCCTCTGCAGTTGATCCGACTGGGGAAACTTGTTCATGATTTGAATAGCAAGGTCTCCGGCTCCAGATTCAATCGCACGAGCTGCGTTCTCTGGGGACCTCAAACATAGAGTAGTTATAATTGACATGACCTGTTCAATCAGGAGCCAAATTCTAATGCATTAGGTGCTTGTCAATTTCCAAATGTAGCATAAACAGATTATTAAGTGAGCAAAAGCACAGAATATTTAAGGATTGGATAGGTATAAGAATTAAGAAACTGAAAGTACGTCTGGTCATTGTTCACACTTCACTTTCATGCTCTGCCATGTTTATCCTTCTACCTTCTTTTCTTTCTATTTTTGTTGTTTCTGCTAAGGGGACCATGGGGGTTGAGTAGGGTAGAAGAAGATCAATATTTATTATTTATTTGATAATGTATATATTATTAATATGCTATTATATATATGATATACATATTGATAATTCCAACATTATAACACATTTGAAGTAATAGCAATGTGTTCCACTTTCACTGTAAAATATTTACTTTTTCAAGCTGGATTTTTTAAAATAAGAGTTTGTATTATGTTATAAAAGAAAGGAGTTTAAACACCTCAAAAAAACAATTGTGAATGTAATTTCAAAATGTTTAGTAATATCCGAGCACAGGTGGGAGACTGGGAGCAATTAATAACTTATTACTATCCACTATCCAGCCCCACCCCTATCGAAGGAAGAGACTACAAATTTATGGGGGTTCAAGCATATTTTTGCTTGGCAGCAAGCTGTACTGTATACTTACCTCTTGCAGCACCAAAGGATCATCGGAGAATCTTGCTGAAAGAGTGACAAGCTTATCCGTGCCTCCCTTTTCAACAATAAGGTTCTTATTCAGGTCACTTCCTGCAAGCTAATCAAACACATTATGTCAGACATTCTTCAAAGTTTCGGAGCAGTGAACACAAATATATGCATGATCCATCAAACTGAAGACAGACAAAGACATGAAGAAAAGAAAGTAGGCGAAGTTACTTCGAAGTAATCCTGGAGTTGGACAAAGATCATATGTATCGGAAAGATATTCTATAAAAATCACTAAAATATGCAATGAAGCAGAAGCACCAACAGGATCTCCTTGCATACCAAGATGCCTATGGCTACCTGTGCAAAAAGTTGGTAAATAGGAGGAAAATTAAATAAATGCAGCAGTTAGCAGCTTGAAGATTGGCACAGTAAGCTGGCAGACTATCCAATCAAATTATGGTTGCTTAAGCTATCCCACTAAAAAGTAGTTATATACTGAGGCATGATTTGCACTTGATGCAAATGCAGATAAACAAATAGAACAAAACAATGTGGTAATACAAGGAACAAAAAGCTCAAACATTCTCATGTTATTATGGTCTTAAAGTATGCAAAGAATTACCTTGCATTTGTATCTTGTTTAAAAATCTTCATAAATAATGTTACATAATTTCCCAATTAGGTTTTTATTACATTTCCAGTTGTATCTAGGACATTATGCATCCCAACAGCATTATTTAATGCTCCTGGAGTTGAATGAATACTACTCAGTAACATTATGATCACGAATGGTGAAATTCAGTTTGCACCTTAGATAACAAAGAGCAGAGAGCTTTTGCTGCAGCACTGTTGCCCTGTGTACCACTGTCTTCAAGGCACCTTAAAATTACATCTATACCCCCAACATGAGAAACAGACCTGCAAATGTCGTCCTGCAATAATAGAAAACTAAGAGTGAATAAGATAAATGTTCATCTAACATTGTGCTTCTTAAAACCAGAAGCCTTATTCTTGTCACATTGAAGGGGAATAACAATTTGAGATTAACATTTTTTCTTTTATATCTCGAATTACCACAAAGTGGTTGAGAAATTATGTAATGCATTCTTAGATCATGCTAGTGGTACCTCAAAAGAAGGACAACCATGACATGAAAACCTTTAGCCCTTTTGATAATATGAAACATTAGTACATTACCAAATGATGCAGCTGCATCTCGTTATGGTGATATGTTAATAAGAGAACGGACAAGGAATCATGCAAACTCTTACATTCACAGCCACAGCTTTCAGAGCTATGCTAGCTGATATCAGACAGGGGGAACTAAGTCCTTCACGAAGTGAATCAACAAGAACTTCTGCAATGCCCAACTTTGAAAACTTTCGAGCATAACCAAAAACCTGAAATGAATTTATAGAGTACCAGGATGGTAAGCAAAATTATAACAAAGAATCAGTCATTAGCTCCTGAAATTGTTGCTTGCAAGTTGCAAGTAAAAATAAGGCTGCAGAGAAAAGCATCATAAGTCTTTTACTCTTCTCAAACTCAAAAGCGAAACAATCATTAAGCTTTTGGCTAGTAAGTAAACTTCCACCAAAATTCGACTTACTTGTGAGGCTAGAACACGATTGTCATCAGATGATAAGATGACATGTATAGCATCATATATACTCGGAATGCTCCCTCCACCATGTTGTTTTAGAATCTGGAATATCAACTCGTCTATCTTCAAGTCCATGAATGATTCTTTAAGAACTTCATTTCCAGTTGCAGCTGCAGTGACAACTGAGAAACAACTATCTAAGATCTTCACATCTTCTATTTCATTTCTCAGTATACCTACAACTATCTTTGGGCCTCCATTCTTCTTAAATATTTCAGTAGTTTGAAGATCTGCACAAACAGAACACAACAATAAGATATTTCCTAATGATTAAATTAAACCCAATTTTCTCAGTATTACCCACAACATAACATATTGTATGGATCTGAATATTGGTCTACAGAAATATTTTATTTATTCCAATAAACAATATATTATGTCTACAAAGAAAATAAAGAAATAAAAAAGAAAAACATTGCATCACATATATGAAACTCAAACTTTTGAACAATTTCCGCTTGAAGTTTCAGCATAGTAAAAACTGCAAAAACTACATAAAACATATGCTTTCTTTCCTTTTACATCTCAATCCACAGTAGAATCAAGTTATCATTTCCAATTCACCACAGCTATACCCTTGGAGTAAATAATCTGTTACATTGAGGAGCTTATAAGGAGTAATAACGAAACATATTATAATATTTAAGTCCAATCACCAACGAACTTGATGGAACTGGAGAAAATTAAGTGAACTCTGAGAGGTGAATGCCAGCTATCAATAATGGTTGTGGATCGTTTGGATCTACAACATTAAGCTCATCGAATTGCAAAAGTTAGAAAATTCTACAGACACTCAAATGATAAGTACCACAATCCTAGTTCATGAAATTGCAGTTCCTTGATATCAAGCACAAAGGCAGAGAAGTCAATACCATGAATAACGGAAGCCAAGGCCCTGAATCCTGAAGCCAAACCTCGGCGATGCTCGTCGCGGAGCTTTGCACAAGCAGAAATAACCAACTCCACCGCTCCATTATTCGCCGCAATGGCCGCGTTTCCCGACTCTTTATCTCCGCACAGAACGCTCAAGTCATCCAATAATTCTACAGTTTCCGGCAATGGCTTGTCCTCTCTCAAGTTCCCCAAACACTCAATTACCGGATTGCTTTCCCCCGGTACGGAGGTCACAATACCTGGATTAAAATGAAAAAACGAGTCAGAAATGCTCTCCTGCAGCTTGTGAAGAAATCTGAGTGCGGTAGGAGACAAAGACCGGATAGATCGACGCCTTGAAGAGTGAGTGTCTGGATAGCGTCGTCGAGAGCTTCAGCCGGATCCATGCCAAGGTCGTCTACGTTTTCCCGCACCATTTCGTCGAAAGCTTGCTGTGAAATTTTACGCGCCGACGCCTTCGCTGGTGCCATGTTGTGCCGCCGATCGGAGAGAGAGATGTGCTGGGGATGATTCGTGATTTAGAAATTTGAAAATATTAGCGGGCTGGGTTTACTGAGTCTGAGATGATATGGACAGGGTTTGGGCTGAGGTTTTGATTTGCGCCAAAAAATCCTACCAGCCCATGAATTCGGGATAGTGGTAGATTCGTAATTAATGTAACTTCAGCTAGTGCATAATCTATTTTGTCTATTTCACTAATTACATTTAGGGGGTAGGCTAAACTTATTATAACATAACTTATCAAATACTAATACGTTTAGTTAAAATAATTGAACCTTTGACTCATAAAGCCCAATTAATCACATGTGCGCAAATGTGTCATAATGGGATGTATATAAACGAACTACACTAGTCCATTTGGTCCAAAATCATAATTTCATCTCTTTTATGTTTATCGCAGATATCACTTCTCTATAAAATTCAATCTTTATCTTATAATAAGTGTTTCATATCACTCATATTAAACCATTTTTTTAAACCATTTTTTTTTTGAGGTCATTAAATCATTTCTTTTTAGAGAACATATTAAACTTTCTCTGTATATTTGAAATAAGAAGAAAATCATAAGATCGAGGCAATGTAATATTCTGCTAGTGGAAGAAGTGTGTTAAATTAATTGGAAACTAGGTTGTACAGAAATTTAGCTCAGGCGATTTACAGAGTGATTTTGAGATGAGCGTTTACGGCGGCGATAGCTGGGCGAGGGAGGCGCAACACCGGAAGCGAAAAGTGGAGGATTTGATGATCGAAGGCATCGATTCATCTATTTATAAGAAACTCTCCAACGGCAAGCTTGCATGTCTCGTCTGCCCTACCAATCCCGTTCTCGACTCCCCCACCATGCTCTCAGTAAGAATTCTCACTAACCCTAAACTATGTTTTTAATTCATTTAATCAAACAATAAAATTCCCAAATTATTTAGACAATTTAATGTCTGAAAATCAAATTGATTTTGTTACTTATCAAATTTCGCAACTTGGGAGCTGAAGTAACTAAGAAAGGTGTATCATTTTTTGGTACAGACGCATGTGAGCGGCTCACGCCATCAAGCTGCTGAGCTGAGACGTAAAAACAGAGAATTGGCTAAGCAAGAAGAAATTAAGAAACGATTAGTGATGTCGGGTTGTGTTAGCGCTAAAGCTCCTGCAGCTACTGCAGCGGAACAGTTGAATTCAACCAGCAAACCCTTGATTGATCGAGCCAGAAAGGCTATATTAGAAGTAATTTCTGGAGAAGTTAGTCTGCCGGTGGTGAAACCAACAGGTGCTAATTTGGGGATGCCATGTGTTGGGGACAATGGCAGCATTGCTGATCCCGTCGGAGTTGTTAGAGAGGTGCAGCCATTGAATTATCGACTACGCCAAGAGACGGAACTCAAGTTCAGGGCTGCTGGCTGGATACGCGATGGCCATGGTAGATGGTTCAAGGATGAAAATGTTGGTTATTTTATTTTGGCTGTAGCTTGTGTTTTTTATGTTTTGGTTCACAAAGTTGTCAATATCAGACATTGGTAACGAGGATTGCTCATTATCAACTATTTGATGCATCATTTTTTCCACAGGTCGAATTTGATTCTGACGAAGAAGATCCAAACATTGTCTTAAATGAGACCACTTGATTTAAGCAGTATCAGGTTTGGAGATTTATGGTGCTTTTTAGATGGTTGTTTTTGTTGTTCATGCGGCATATATGCTTATAACTGAACCTTTAAGATTATTTTTTAAATCACATTGGCAACTTATAACTGGCATCAAAGTCTATAAATTGCTGAGTGTAGTATGATTTGGCTTGAATTCTGAACTATAGTTTCAAATGATCTATATTGTGCAAGAACTGCAATAAGCTTTCCCAGTTTTCTTGGTCAAATGTGCCTGAATCAGTTGTTCAGTCTTTGAAGACCATGCTGCTTTCAGTTATTATGTTAAGTGAAAAGTTAAATCTGTTAGACCCAAAAAAAGGTTGGTTTGAATTTGGACTATCATGGATTTTCTTTTTTTATCGTCTATATGAGTTTGAACATTATTGAATGATACATGTGGCCATACCTAGAGATTATATAGATTATATTCATGAATCATGAAGGATTGCTGCTTGCCGTTATGTTATTGTGATTTTTTCACAATGTCAGCAGTTTGGTGCCAGTAAAGGTCAAATTAGGGGACATCTATTCTACTCCAATTTGTCAACTATTCTTATTATTCTGCTCTAAACCTGATGACAGACTCTTTTAGTTTATTTCCATTCTGACCTTCTGCATCTATGAATAACTGAGGCTTGTTATCTCTTGCAGAGTCCATTTTAAGTATAGAAAAAGTTGCTTCAATTTAACCTGGGAATCTTTTACAATGCCGTGGCGACCTTTTATTCAATACACCAGTTGATGTTGTGCCCTTGGTATCTACAAATTCATTCAGTACGTATATTTTTTCTGTGTTACCTAGGACCAATGCACAATCACTGCACATTATCCTGCTGTAGCATCTAGATGCATCTATCTCGTTGCGAAAGGATTGATATTTTGCTATTTGTTGTATAGGCACTTTCTATCACGCACAGCCATCACCTGATCACGACAAGCTTTGCTGTGATGGGGCATAATGAGGTTATTGCTGGCAATCCTCTATCTTAGTCATGTAGCTTGTCAAATTTGGATTATCAACTACTAGTATGGTTAGAAATGCATACTAAATTGAAATTTGGAGAGTGGGATTATCCGATTTGTGCAGGGTTAGTTAAAAGAATTTTGTGATGCAATGAATTTGCTCTAGTGAAATGGTGGTCAAAGGCAAGTTGATGCCATGAGATAATTGGGGGACTATTTCTTCATTGATTTATACTTTTCCAAACAGGGTGACCACCACTCTTGGTGGACTGATTGAACGCGTAGTCGATTATTTTATCGCTTTCACAACTTGAGGATAGTGATGGGAGAATTATCTTGCGACAGTACTGAAGGATATCAGAGATGGTTTTAAGAATTTGTTAAGCATGGCTGAAATTGTTCTAGTAAAATGGTCTTACCATTGTTATTGTTTGTTTGTTTATATGTTATGGGAACGTGAAGCGAAAAGGTTAGTATTAAACATGAATCGTTATGTAAATTTGTGATATTACAAATTGTATGTAAGTATCCAAAAATAAGATTATCATTTTATACATAGAAGTATACATTCATTTTATATTTTATTTCATGAATAATTTTCATATATTGAACAACACATAATAGGTTTTAGGTTAAAATTCTATTGCAACTCCTCCCCATTCCAGGAGACGGAAAGAGCAAAAATCATACATGAATAAATTAAGAAAGAAGGCGTCACTGAGGTTCGTTTAGTTTGCTTTATTTTATTGCATGTGCGCGACATTATTTAATATAATTAAATGATGATATTTTTTAGAGTAAATAAATAGAGTGATGCTAAACAGCCACATTATGGCCACCCACACAAAGGCAAAATTAGTGGTTTTAAGTGTTAAATATTATATAAAATTAATTTATTTTAAA
>JAYJMF010000017.1:3170880-3183939 GCA_036873715.1 Salvia sclarea
ACTTTTTGTTATAGTTTCTACATTTACTTTCTATTTTCATGTAAAGTATACTTTAATTGAATGATTTATGGTGTAAATATTTAAAAATAATTATTATATATATTTTTTATTGATGTAATATATTTAATCTAAAAAGAATTATTTATATATATATTTAATATATATAAATTATACATATTGGTTATCCGATTTTTTATAAACGGTCTAACCGATTGAATCAATGACTCAGTGACCCAATCGAACGACCGGTTCGACGTTCGGTCCGGTTTTCAAAACATTGATAGTAGCTGTTACAACATCTATCAATATCATTTTAACTTGGGCAGTGGCCCCCATTCCCAGGATAGATAAATAAACAATTAAATTTGAAGGACCCATCTTTGAATTTTCACTGACTTTTATTTACTCCCACAGTCCCACTCAACCAACAACATCAAAAGAGAAAGAATTCTACAAAGCAAGAATCAAATTCATTAATTCGCAAACAAATTGCATTTCCGAAACCAAAGGAAGAAGTTCTTATATCAACAACTTGCAAATTCTCAGGCATGTTTAATCAATTTCTAGTTTGTTGCATTTCCAAGTTCTGATTTTTTATTGTCCTATTTCCCTCTTATTACTACTTGCAATTTGTTTTTTTGTCCGCTGAAGATTAAGGTTGGCTTTTTCGTTTTCGTTTTCTTTTTTTGCTTGCAGTTTGGTGTTCATAGCTCTTAGGAGTGCGCATGTATAGTTTTTTGTTTTCGGGTGTGTGTCTCCGCGCGCACAAATTTCAGTCTTTTACTTATTTCTTGTTATTACTATTGATGTTAATTGAGAAGAGTCTTTTACTTATTTTTCAGTGGCCAATTTTGTTTTTCTGAGCAGATCCATTTGGAAATTGAGGGTAATACCTCAATGCGGACAGGGTCAATAGTTCTTGCATTGCTTTTTTGTTTTCCACAATTTTTGGGTAGAAGAAGATTGTTCAAACTATTTACCATTTTTAGGGCAATTGTATACAATTTGCTTTTTGATTCACAAAATAAATGAACCTATAGTCTGCTGCAACTTAAATTTCTGAAAATCCACCAAAATTTTCTGGTTTTGTATGTAGAGTTTGAGATATTCCGTTCAGTAAGTTATTTTCTTAATCAGAAAGCATATAACTGCTTTCCCTAATGAAATTGATTATGATCCTTCACTAGTCTGGTAAAGTGGATGAGGAGTGGGGCCAAGTATACTGTATGATGTGGAAGCATTACAAATTTATAAAAAGGTTCTTCTATGTTGATTAATTAGCAGCTTAGAAACAACAGTTGAAAGCTTTGTGCTTGATACACTTTCCAGTTTGATGACATTTTCATTGTTTTTTGTGATTGGGCACAAGTTTATTTGTATCTCATCCCAAATGATGTAGACTTACTTGTGTTATTATGCGCATCTCTTATCAATGAACAAAATCAACAATATTCTTGTGCTCTTTCATTTTCATTTTCGTTTTCTTGAACCCATCTTGGACAGACATGCTATTTAAATGAATTTCATACATAAATTATTGACTTTAGTGCTTTTGGAACTCCTTCCCCCTCTCCTTTTCTGTGAAAGAAGAATTAGAATATGGAGACTATATTCTGGGACACCCAGGGAGATATGGAATCATTTGATGTGCCACTCTCATGGAGAGAAAATGAAAGATATTGTATCTCAAAACTAATTATACAACTTTGTTTTATGTTATAAGAAAACTATCATAATCACAACTCATGATGTAATATTTTCTATACTATAGAAGTGACTGATAATAATTAAGAACCTGCATCATTTTAAGATGAACTAGGCTTTACGACATTTCAGTTTTAGGAATCATCCACCAATGAAGTACTTGCATAATTGTCTCAGGTGGCAGCTTGATGAGGACTTAGTTGCAAGTTTTGGGGAAAATAGTTAATCTTACGAGCATGGACAAACTAACAACGGACTGTCCATATCCTGGATGCTTCTTCTGTGTAATGAAGGAAGGAAACCCGAGCAAGCGCAGAGCAAGTGTACTAAAATTCTTCCGAGAACTTCCTTCACAAGATGATGATAGTCAAGTTCTTCCCATCAGTGGCCTTTGGAATACAGCGATGGCACATCCTAATGATCCTGAGTTTATTGAACTCGGAATTTTCGAATGCATGACGGCACTTATCTGGAAGGGCCTAAAGAATCGCCGTTGGTTGTCTCACGACCAGAATATATATATACCTTACTATGCAGCACATATAATTGGATCATACACTATGAACATGGAAGAGTTTGCTGAAATGGCTGTGCACGCTGGGGTTATCCCAGCATTGGTAGAGCTTCTGAGGGGAAGGTTAACTTGGGTCGAGCAGAGAGTGGCAGTACGAGCTCTAGGTCACTTAGCTACATATGCCAGCACCTTCCCTGCTCTAGCAAGCCATGGGGAGATCTTGGAGCTTGCCATGCAGCTAGCAGCTAGCTCGCTAGAAATTGTTTACACCCACTTTTACCAGTATGTTGACAGGAGGCTTAGTTATCACTGTGATCTTCTTACACGTGGCATGGGTGGTGTTGAAATGGAGTCGAGGAAGGCTGAGGAATGGGCTAGTCAGCTGCAGTGCTGGTCTCTTCAACTAATCAATTGCTTTGCTTTCAAACACGAATTTCTTCCTACTATATGCAAACCGGAATTTTTGGTAAAGCTTCCTGGAATGTGGGGGGGACTGGTTAATGAAAATTCACCTGCTGGAATTGGGTTGTTGCGGACAATTTGTCATCACAAATTGGGTCGGGGTCCGGTGGCTAGCTGTCCTAGTATTATAGATTGCCTGTGTAATATTGCACGATCATCAGATGACTGGCAATACATGGCGATCGACTGTCTACTTGGGTTGCTTCAGGATCCAAGTACATGCCATAAGGTAATTTTGCTGCTGGCATTTTGCTATGGTTATTTTGCAAATGTGGCCTTTCTCTTGATGAACTATTGCTTTTACTGTTTATAGTTGATGTTATATAATGATTTACATATCTCACCTTTTTATTTTTTCTCTCTGTGAATAATTTTGTAACTAAATAAAAGAAGACTTATGCATGGAAGGAGATTTATGTGCCCAATTACTGAGATTGGGAGTTGGTACCAGAAGTATCTATCATTTGTATAATTAAATATACAACCAGTTTCTTGAATTCTGACCGAAAAAAAACCAGTTTCTTGAATGGAAGTTTATCTATTGCCCTCTCAAGTTTCTACACTCTGCAGTAGAAAATTACGAATTCAAAATGCCAAACTATGTTATTTATTTCATTCAGCTACAGAAAGAAAGAGAAAGAATTAGAAGCCAAGTCACAGCGAAACTGTTTTGCAGGTGATTGATACGGCCCTGCCTGCACTACTTGACCTGGCGGAAATAACTACATTAGGCGAGCACAAGAAACTCGGAGATTCAATTGTTAATGTGCTTCAGGACTGTATTCAGGCACCTGGGATAGGCCGCAATTCAATCAGTAGTCATGCGAAAGAACAGGTCGAGGAGTTGCTGAATTCACGAGAAAGGTTGAAATGGGAAAAAAGCATGCCGAAAGAGGATCTGCATATTAAACAGGCAGCTGCTTTAGTGGTTAAATTGGAAGGAAATTCTCTGTTTTCATCAGGAGACATTTCTGGTGCTGCTTTGAAGTATTCGGAAGCTCTGGCGTTGTGCCCGATCAGGTCTAAAAAGGAAAGGATAGTCTTGTACAGTAATCGAGCGCAGTGTAATCTCTTGCTGCAACAACCTATGGCCGCTATAAGCGATGCTACACGAGCACTTTGTCTTCAGAATCCAGTAAATCTTCATGCAAAAAGCTTGTGGAGACGAGCTCAAGCCTATGACATGCTTGGATTTGCAAAAGAGAGCTTGTTGGATGCTATTCTGTACATAAATGAGTGCTCGCAGTCGACTGATCCTGATATGCCCTCGAGGCAGAACAAGGTTCCTGAGTATGCTGAGCGATTTGTTAAGAAACAGATACGTGCTGCTTGGTTATTTAAAGATGCTGCTGCTAAACATGGAGGTGTCCACTGTGAAGGTGGTGGTGCTAGTGATGTTTGCAACCAAGAGACTGATGATTCCGAATGGGAAACGGCAAGCGAAAGCGATGTGGGAGATGATGAAAAGGTCAGATTGGCTGACAATTGGAAGAGTGAAATCAGGAGAAAAGATAGACTTGTGAAAGCTTCAAAGAAAGGTACCAAATTCGGAACATTTCTCCGAATATTTTGAGATCTATATATTAACTTGAAATTGATGTGGTTGAAATAAACTCATGCTTATGTTCATGTGAGTGGCTTCACCTCATCTAGTGATGAATATAGTTTCCAATTTAAATTTGATTAGCCAAAGCCTAGAAGTTATGAATGAAGTACAGGCCACTTTCAAAGTTACGAGGCTGCTTTTGTTCAAAGTTAGCGTGCATAATTTGCTTGCAGCTTAGTCAGTTCCTAGTTTCATGCTGGCCTGATTTAAATGCAGTCTTGAAATGTACAAATAGTTGTTTCCGTCTCTTTTACTATGCCACTGAAATCATACTTTTAAAACGATGCAGACATGAAGCAAGGTTACAATGTGCGGCTCTCTGAGGATGAAGCATAATTAGTAGATGCTGCCGAGTCTTTATAAAGTAAGCATTTGACGTAATTTTCCAACTTGCAATATTTAGTTTGCCCTGTCAAATAATCTCTCTTGATTTTTTTCTTTTTATGTTTTTATTTGCTTTTTTAGCGTTTTATAGTTTTCATTCGGGAAACTGATTAGGGTTTGTTTAGTGTGTATTCCTTAGTTTATTCTTTTGTGTCGTGCATAAATTTTGGTGTGTATAATCGAAGAAGAGGACATTTGCGTTGATTGAGTAATTTTTTCAAATTTCCATGAACTTGAGAACTCTTTGCATTTGCTATTTCTTGGGTACTTTTCTTGAGGTTCACCGTCCTGATTTGGATTATACTATATTGCTCAAAATCTGTGAGAAAAAAACATATTAGTGATTTTCGAAATATAAATATAATTGTTTGGTAAAGTAGTAACATTTTAGTCATTTTCGGTATGTATTTTCTCTTTCCGCCAAGTGCATTTTGGCATATGAGATGATTTTATAGTTTTCGAAGAAGATTTTAGGCTCGTTTGGTATGAAGTATGGGATTAGATGTAATAAATTTGACTGAGATTAATTTTATAATATAATAAATTAATATAGTATGTATAAATAATATTAATAATATGTATTGCGTTGTTTGGTGAGATGTATTAAAACTAAATAAAACTAAAACCTGCTATAATTAAGATTTGTCATATGTATACCACCTTTGCAGGAGGTATACGTATACCCATGAATCCGTATAAAATTTTCGGGCCTTTGATTTATAAAGGGCCACGTATGTTGTACCAAATAAGATATTAGGGTGTAATATTTATATTATACACCTTAATCACTTCTACCAAATGAGCCCCTAAAGTATTAATAATATGTAATTCCTTGTTTGGTAAAATCTGCTATAATTACAATTTGTCTTACGTATATAATCTCCCAGAAAGTATACGGAATCACACGAATCCGTAAAATATTTTCGGACTTTGGGCCTATTAAGGGCTGCAAATTTTATACCAAACAAAATATTACGGTGTATTATATATATTACCCTTCCCTACCAAACGAACCCTATATATATTATATAAATGCTAAGGTTTAAAAATTATAAAGGTTATGGTGTATTTTTTTTTTTATATATATATAAATCTCAAATTTAAAATTATTTATATTGTCGCATGTATGTCTATTATCATAAATGTAATAGAAGATGACACACACAATAGAAAATCTTAATTTTATACGAGCAAGAGTTTGGATCCTCTATTACCGGCATTTTCTATTGCATTAGTAGATGTGAGACATGTTGCAATATCTACATATCCTCTATCTATTTACATAAAATGTGAATTCTTGTACTCTGGGGGTATTGTATACATCACCCTTTTCAAACACAAACTTTATTTTCATTCTATCCTCAACATTTTAGAATATAAGGTAATGTAAATATATTGAAGAGGCCGGCTTGTGCTTATTATAATATAAGATATTACACACAAATGCATGCAATAAGAAATCTCATTTGACTCGTATAACCGAATAATTTTTGTTATATTAGCAAGTCATAATGAACACAGCATGCATGTCACAACATAAAAAATTTATACCCATGTGCATGCACGGGTGAAATTCTTGTAAACTTAAACATTAATTTCATTATTGCTTTCATATAGCATTTACCTCTTGTAAACAATAACCAGTTCGGCCCGGTGACATTAATTTACAAATATTTGATTCGATATTGACTAAATTAGTTGATAGGCTTGAGGATTAAAAAAGATTGGGCAGTGCAGCCATAGAATATGGATATGCCACTATAATTTATTTCGGCGATTCTCTCGCCCCAAGATCCCCCACTCCCGCCTATAATTTATTTCTCTTAATAATATGCATAAGCGTAAGGGGTTCACAACTTCACATGAAGTACATTAAGATGCAAAAATATTGACGTTGAACATAAAAATAAAATAAAATACTAACATACTGTATATTCAATTTTTTAGAAACATTTATATCGCTCAAACCAAAACCGTAGAGTTTTTATTGAAATTTGATCATGTCTTCCCGCTCAAAAGAACAAAAGAAGATACGCATATATAGCAGACTAATTATAACCAACATTTACTTCGTCAGACGTGTATGTGTCAAATTAATTTTGGCCAGATGTATAAGGTTGCAGTTAATATAGAGTAGCTGGAGTGCTTTAATTTAGAGTATATAGTAACACCTTAAAATCATATTTGGTTAATTAATATTGAACACGTTTGTTCCCTTCTTCTTGAGACATGATTTTGCATCTTTTGAAAACTTTCCGTATTACTTTCCGATCTCGTCTCCAAATCAGTTGTAGTAATATTCATACCAATTCATATTTATTTATGTATTAAGATCTTTTTGGTGAGCTAGTTGAGTATTAACTAGGACATTCCTTATCCAGTAAGTAATTCACGTTACCATCTCTTCGTTTGATCAATTAATCAACACTTTTATTTTATTGTGCTTAATTTCTTTGGACATTATTATTATTATTATTATTATTATTATTATTATTATTATTATTATTATTATTATTGTCTCGGATTTCATGAAAACACGGTCAAATTCCAAATTAGGTGACGTGTCAAATAGGGATTAACGTTACTGTTTTGTTGGGTGTGCCGTGTGGAGTACTACTAACACATACAGGTGCCCATTTGGAATCGGAACTAAATTGAAAATAATAATGCTTTGTTTTTTCTGCTTAATCAATCTATTTTTTATCTTAAATGCAACAGTCATATCATATTTTTACTAGAATTAACACAAGAAAATAATATTAAAACAAAAAACAAAATAAAGAAAAAAGTTGGAACTACCTGTTTCCAGTTCGGAATAGTGAAACCACAAACATTATTTTGTACAAATATCTATTTTTATAATTGTATTATCTAATTTGTTTTGATGTATATTTCAAGTTTCGACAAATTCGAGCCAAATACATAAAGATAATAGCAACTAAAAAAACTAAAAATTTATCAAATTCGGTGTTGGACGGTTCGAAACGGAATCGGAACCAAATCCGTGGTAACTTCTATCTTTTGGAACCGAAACCGTTATCTATTACCAACAAACATTTTTACCGTAATTTTACTATATTTATCCCAACAAGTTCGAATTGAAATCAAATTCTACTATGATTAGGTCATAGAGATTAGAGACCTATCATTTTTAAATCCGAAATTAGATACACTATACGAATCCAAAAAGTATATGTAGGACTGCATTATTATTTTTTCAAACAAAAAACATGCATTTAATTATTTGTTTTGTATCCCCACAAAGTCACTGTTTCCTTTCCTTTTATGTGTAATTTTTTTACTATAATATCATCAATAACATATAAATTTTATTATGATATTTATTTAGTTTGGTGAGCTAACAATCTACAAAATGTTTGGGTATTTAATCAACATTCCTTATCCATTTATACGCCACATCTCTTTCTCGGATCAATCAATGATACATATGTAGTTTTAGATTGTAGATGTCGGGAAAACTTATTAATTAGCAACCATACACGATGTCGATATAAATCTAAACAGTATATTGGTATGATATTATTGTTTTTTGGACTGAGGCTATGATATTATTGTTGGGCTCATAATTATTTAGATAAAATGCTTCAAGTCTTTATGTTCGATTAGTATTGTTGGGTTTCAAACTCATGTCTGCATAGTTACAAATATTAATTTGAAACTCCAAGATTCATTACTCCTTTCTTTTAATCTCTTAAGAAGCCACATAGGACGACTGAATGGACAGAAATTCGATCATATAAATGTAAATTGAATACTTATTTCGTCTCATCAAGTTAATTTGCCTCATTTCCTTTTGACACTTAGATTAAGAAAATAAAGTGGATGTGTGTGAGACTGTGAGGTGATGTGGCCCATATGTGATCCACGTACTTTTTGTGTGTAATTTTTAGTTCAAAAAAGAATTAATAGAACAAATCCAGTGGGATAATCCAAAGAAAAAAAAAATGAGACAAACATAGTGTGACATAGAGAGAATATTAATTAAAAATTTAATTGTAATTTCGTAGATATTGGACCAATATTGATTTTTTTCTTATCAGAGATATTGAATATCAAATTAACATTGGGGATATTACAATTTGCCCAATTATTTCTTATCAGAGGAAGATGATATTTGTATGCATTTATATATATTTATGCCGTGTGTGTGAAAACGTTTCAAAAATTGCCGAGTTACACGTTGAGGAAGAATAATACTATTTCTTGGTGTGGCAATAAAATCTCAAATTAAAACGGGGGAGATAACGGCAACTATTTAATATCGTTAAAAATTAATACGTAAACAACTAGACTACTCCTATCAATTAATTGAAACTCAACGTCTTTTGAAAAGAAAAGACTTAATTTTCAATAACATATGTAACCGATCGTAGCCTGTTAATTATATCTATCCCAAAAAATATATTAAAAACACGAAAATCATGAATAGTTTTACATAAACAAACTTTTTAAAAATCCAAATATGATATATATAAAAAATACCGATCCCATAAAATAAATGGTAGTGGGTGTGAATGAAATACAATTTCACCCTCCCTTGTAAGACATAATTGGAGAAAGCACTTAGTACATGTAATAAATTAGGGCATCTACCATGACCACAGGGGGGCAGTGATAGTAGATGAATTTCATTTTAATGCAATCAAGAAAACTCAGTATATATAGGTAATCAAGATTTATATCATATACTATATTACATGTAGATGTATTACTTTGCTTTTACAGTTGAAAATTATTGGACAAAAAATGATCATTTAATTCAGGACCACACATGGTAAGAATTAAATAACTTTGCACCAAAAAGTATTTGCTTTCACTAAGAATTAAATGATGTGGTAACAAAGATATCGGTGAAGTGTCGCCATTATCATAGTTTTACAGATCTGTATTAATGAATGTTAGAAAAGAAGTAATAATGTGGGAGTAATCTACACATATCGTAATGAAGAAAAAAAAAATGTACTCGGCCCTCATACATAACATCATTCAAGCAATAATTTACTTCCAAATAAATGATATGCCAACAATTTATTTTAGGGCTGATGCCATAAATCGGTAGTGACACTTCGGTCGGATTTATTTGAAAATTATTGATTTTTATATTCATATCTTGATTTATTGAGTTTCGGTCCCCCTTCATTCCCCAAATGTCTACTAATTCATGTTCTATATTTTGAATTAATTCATTACGCACAAATCAGGGTGGTTGAGCATTGATCAAATAGAGAGGCGATTGTGCATTCGCATGGAATTTGGTCGAGTATTGTGGTTACAGTATATAATTCCCGTTTATAAGGTATGATTATATAAAAATTAGGCACAACATATCTAGATGCTTGTAAAAAAATTTCCTGTTAATAGATCCTTGTAGTTTTTTCCAGTCATTTCATTAGATTATTATTTAATGAATCTCATAAATCCGTTAACTTTTGCTTAAAACTTTATAGGTAATTAATTAGGACCATCGAGTTATCAACATACCACGAACTAGAAAACTGAAAATTTGGCTACGTGAGAAACAAGTGTTTCGAAATGCAAATGGGCAAATTAATTTATGCAATTTAACATCTATCTACCTATTTTCAATTAGTACAATTAATTGATAAGCTCATAGATTTTGACTAAACACGTACGTTCAAGAACTTCGGTCTGTTGGAGAATATATGCATCTAAATACAATTAATTCACAATGTACTTCTCTTTCTCAATCGGTTATCTTTTTTTCTTAACCCATTCAGCCTCTTCTACAAAATTCCCCTCTTATTTTCAATCTGCTATAATACCTTAAATCAAATTCTAAGATACTGGATTTTTTTGTCTAGAACAATACATGACATGTACACATGTAATGAAGAAGTTAACGGATTTATGAGCTATGTTTTTCTTTTTAATAAGAATTTTTTTATTAAAAGCCTGGGCATGAGGGTTGCCCAACCCAAACGTTCAAAACCAACTGCATCACAATAAAAGACTCAGCTGCTTGCGTACAGGATCTCGTTCTCCAACCCAACTCCACACATGAGATTTATGAGCTATGTTAAATAAGAACCCAATAAAATCTTTGATAAATGTATAAGGATTTATCAAAATGATAAAATTATACAAGGCTCTACTGAAATAATAATAAAAGATGTACACTTGCATCAGTCCGTCCTGAGCGTTCGGCCAGTTTAGTCCGGGTTCCTTATATATTCTTTTTTGTAATTATATTAAGTAGCATGTACCATTTAATATTAAACACAGTACCACCTAATGTTGATATAGTAGCATTTAATACAAAGAGAGTACCATTTAATTTAAGGAGAGTACCATTTCATATAAAAAGGGTGTTATTTAAAAAAATGAATAGTACCATTTAATAGCTAGAACATCAAGTATCATCTTCAAAAACATAAAAAAAGAAAAACAAAAAACAAAACAAACAAACCGGCTCGAAGCCTCGAACTCAACCTGAACGGCGCGAACATGCCAGATCCGACTCGACCCGCGAAAATAGCCTTGGGCTTGACCATCAGGTGTCCCGCACTCGCATTTGCCATGATAAAATAGAAAATGTGTAGAGATATTTAGATGTGTTTTGCCTAAACACAACTCCCCTTTATTAACTTCAAACGTCCATGCCCTTTTATGTACATATATATTAAAGAAATATCTAGAAGACTAGAATAATACACAATTATAATTATAAAGCAAATCTATTTACATTCAAAAATATTGCAAACTACTTATACCTAATAACAATTAAAATAGGTGAACTATCATAAAAACAACAAATAAAATTCAAGCACCCTTCTATTGACTATGATTTTTTCAGAATTTTATAAATAATGGAGTAATTAATTTGTCAAAAAAAATTCAAAAATTTATAAGTTGTGGAAATAAGCTCCAAGAACTTATAAATTTTTCAAAAAATATGTTGCTCAACTCCAACTTACTTTTTCATAATCTTATACGCAACGATCAATTTTCCAAAAATAATTGTTTTGGTGTAATATAATATTTCTATTATACACCTTTTCAATTTCATTTCTCTTCAACTTTCTTTCTAACTACAAAATTCTCATTCTGAACTCGCGATTTCATTTCTAGCTTATAAGTTCATTATCCAAATACTTTGACGTCTTATAAACTCACAAGATATGACATCTTATAAGTTCTCGAAAGAACTTATGAATCGTTGGACTTTAAAGCCCTTCAAAATAAACTTAGCCAAACTCCTTCTTGTTTTGAGCTGCAAATGCACTAGCTAGGCCCTATAGGCTATATATTAATTTGATGCCGTATTGTATGACCGTCTCAATATGTGTTATTACAGTAAAGCTCTTCACTTATGGCTAATTAACAATATTAAATGGCTCGCACATTCAAGCATTTAAACATGAGATCTAATTAAAGGAACCACAACAGCAAAAAATTATGCACCATACACATATACATATGTATCCTTAAATATAACCAGTTACTCTTTAATTTACTCATTTCCACTTTATACACTTCCAGAAATAGGCAAACATGCCAAATCAGCTCAAGAAAGCATTTATTTAGAAGACATCGGCTCCTAGTAGATTGTCTGGCTAATGTCTCTACAAGTTTTATCTATATATAAGCAATAATCCATATCAATGCAGAGTAATTCTGAGATAATAATTGTTAAATGTCTACGAATCTACTTCTAGTATCAATCACATTGTACATCTTGTAAATTGATCCAAAAAGATAAATAAAAAATATACTATTATTTATTATGATTCACTGATTAGCACAAAAACATTTATTATGGAATTCAAAATTGCAGTACAAAGATCACTATCTAGCAGTTGAGTATCCATTTTCTTGAGGTCAAATATCATGAAAATGGAAGCTTTGGATTTACAATTGAGTTGACTCTTGTTTCACACCAAGTGGTCTGTTGTTTATAGTAATTCCTATTGCTGATGCCTGATGCCATGCATCCTGACTTTAATAATTATATATAAGTACGAGACCTGAACACCATAAAAGAATTGAGAATTTGTATTGCATTCTGCTGTCAACTTATTGTTGTTTTCGAAATTCCACAAGACCTCTAAAAGTGACACAATACATAAATTTTCAATATGTTTGAATTTAATCACAGGATTGAAATTCTTCCAAATTAAAGTTGACATGAACGCCAAAAAATTTCCTACATGTACTTGATTTTGAAATATTAGTATATTGTTAAGCTACTTTTATTAGTATGTGATATACTATAGGAGAAATTTCATTTATATCGTAGAATACTATGCAATATTTTATAATATTGTAACACTAACAATATAAACTTTATAAATAAATCAAATATAATTCATAGTATGATTAAAGGCACTGTGAATTGGACATTGAGTAA
>JAYJMF010000017.1:3189047-3202856 GCA_036873715.1 Salvia sclarea
TATATAGGATTTGGTTCATGTAGGAATAGATATCTATTGTAGGAAGTGAGAAGTTCGTTGATTTTATGCGCTTGTTCGCTTTTATGCTCTTGTTCGTAATTCTCACTTCTCACGATAAAATCAATTCTCACTAGAGAGCACCCCCATATACCAATATAGCCTTAAATAGGCAAATCAAATTTGCAAAACAAGGCTCATTTATAATAGGTATAGATTGATAGTTCGCTCTTCCTAAAAATTAAAATGCACCTCATAATTCTGCATATAAACACATCTTGTCATATTTGAGTTGACCATACCCCTACTATAGGTACACATTGTGCGGGTAAACGGCGCAGATGTTGTGGGTGCAGCGCTCTGTCTCATGAATATGGATGCTTCTGAGAGAGGGAGCAAAGGAGGTTAGAATCATTAGATACCTCATTCCTTCAACTATTCCACAATGCTTTAGATTTTGGCATAGAAAATTGAATACTTCTATATTTTGTTGTCATTGCCATGCTTTTGAGAGAAGATCTCGTGAAGAAAGATGAGAGGAAGGAGAGGAAGCGTAGAAAGACAAAGTACGTGGAGCCTTATCAGCTCGGCAGCGCTTCTCCATTCGAAAACTTCAAAGGCAAAAACTCAATCCTTAGCCCTGTTCCTGATCATAGCAGCAGTACTTTTTGCTCAGATGTGATTGAAAAAGGTCTAGACTTCATATCTTTCCCTCGTTGATGAAATGAGATCCTTAATTGGAAATGATAATTGACCTAAGAAATGTTATTTGTAGGTCCTGAAATCACAAATCAGCACCAAGCGAACGATCTCTGCTATCCCGAGACCTCATTTTTACGCGATCATGCTCGTGAAGGTGTCACTTGTAGATAGGTCTGCTCAAGTTACCTTCACTTCGACCCCAAATTCTAACATTTGAGGAAGAAGATGTGCAAAGTCTCGAGAAATTGGCTACATTGGTCCCGAACTTATACAGATGCTTCAAACATCAATTTACAACGTGGGGATGGTGAAATGGAAGATGCAAATAGTCGAAGAAATCGTTGAAATGTAGAAATTTTGACAGGGGGCCTTGAATATATACTAACATCGACATCCAAAGGTAAAAAACCTAAATACATGATGTTTATATAGAAAGTTTCATTGTCATGGTCTTGTCATCTAGTATTTGTAATGTAGAATCAGTATAGTGTTGTTGAATTTTTAGGATGTCTTTGAATCTTAAGAAGTTTTTGGGTTGGGAACGTATGTTCCAAGTAGCTAAAAGAACTACAGTTTAAGCTATACAATTTCACAATTATTTTGGATGTGGTGTTTTACTGCAAATCTAAAGGTGGTTTTGGTTGAGGAATGTAAATGCAATGGTCAATACTATATAGGGACAATGGTTGTGTTCTAATTGCAAGAGAATATACACTCTTAACCTTTTCTTTGTGTAGAAGTTCACCTAATTCTGTCAATGTTTAGATTGATATACTATGTTTCTTTGGGGCATCCAAATGATAAAGACCTTATATGTTAATAGAGTGTGGTGTGGTCTAGGGTTCAATCTCTACAGTTTTCTTTATTCCAAATTCAAAAGAAAAGGGTATTTATGATGTGATAACTATCCTACTATTTCTTTTAAATACACCATAAGTTAGGCAGAAAGTTAACTCAGCATGTCGAATATGTACTTGGAAAATGAAGAACAAAATGAAAATTATGTGCTTCATTTTTAACCCTATTTACAGAAATATTATATGTATGAGATAATTAGTACTTACAATAGAATTGAGATCTCCGATTACATTATAGTGTGATATCTTCTATTACACTCATTGATGATTAATATGTGCCAATATATTAAGATCATGCTTAGTTAGATGAAATATGAAATGAAATAAGGAGGGATTGGAATGACAAGTCTTAATGATTCTTTACTTGGTATATGCACAAGGATGAAATGAAATAAGGAGGAATTGGAATGACAAGTCTTAATGATTTCTATACTTGATATATGCACAAAGTATACAATAAGAATAGAATCGTGATTCCTTGATTGATGCTATTATTATGTTTAGAGTAGCTAGAAACAAAGTACATGAATGAAATGAAATTATTCAGTATTAATTTGCGTTCTCTCTCTCTCTCTCTCTCTCTCTCTCTCTTAATAATAATTCAATATATCAACTCTTAGAAAAGTTATCTAACTAAATAAAAGGCAAGCAAGTAAAATGATATGGATAATTTTGTAAAACTATAACTTCATTTTATTAATGTTCATAGGTTGAGGTGTGAGTGATTAATACTGGGAATGCATGAAGGTGAGAAATGAATGCTTAATACCATGTGTTTGGAAAAATGAACTAATAACATATACAAGGCTTACCTTGTTTTGATCGCTCCCCCTATGTGGTCGGCCTTCTTACTAGTCTCCCTTAGTGGAAGACCCGGGTTCGATTTCCTTTGGGAACGAATTATGGAGTTATAAGGAGACTTGGTGAAGTAATCTAGAAGTGTTTAGTGCTTGGTGAACTAACTGCTAGCAACTAACTTTATCCGATAAAAAAAAAAAAAGTCTGCCTCGCCTGGTTGGTATAAACCAGCCAGGGACTTGCACTTCTAATGCTCATATCAAATAAAACAATTGGCCCTCCCTCTCACAACCTAACATTTGTTATGCGATTCTTGATTGGTTGATATCAAGAATTTATTCGGGCATTCGACTAGGCTGATAATTGTTTATATAAAAGAAGATATAAGATCGTCATAAAGAAGACTACTAGAACTATTGACCCCAAAAGCATGCTGATCACGAAAAAGGGGCCTTTTGTCTTTGCTGAAGTAATTTAGAAGACCCTAAGCAAAAATGTACCAAATAAATTAATGCAATGAAGGTAGAATCCCCATTACATTCCACCTCCATTCCCTCATACCAATAATTTATTTAATAAAGATACACACTTTAATATTATAAAATCCATGCTCACACAAGAAAATGAACGCAATTTTTTGTTATTTATTTGTTTTTATATTTTTAATCAATAATTTTAATATATATAAGTGCATAATTTTAATATTTAATGAAAATCATGCACTTATATATTAAAATTATTAATTAAAAATATAAAAATTGAGTTCATTTTCCCTGTGAGCGTGGATATCTGAATTATTGATTTGAGTTCTGAATGTGTTTATGGATTAAAAGAGTCCTTTTTGTATAAATATTTTGTTAGAATATAATAATTGGTAAATTTTAATTCTTTCTATATTACGAAGTTAGTTTAATAGTAATGTTGATTGTATTTAAATATAGTTGATTTTTTTTTGTAAATGTGGCATTGTCATATTAACAATGGACACATTAATGTGTGTCCACGTTGGGTATGGGAGCATAATTGTTGAAATAAAAAAGACTCGTTTTCTTACTATTAAACAATGCCGTTTAGATTATGTACGTACGTCGTTTCTTTAAATGTTCGCTTTGCTCATATCAAAATTTCGGCGTGACACGTAAATTTCTTTGAGTGAAAATATACTTAAGTACGTACAATGTTGTTTAGAGATATTTCGACTCATTTCATTCATATATTCGAATTATATGTTTGTCAACATTGTTAGTTTTATTTTATACGAAATCATGTTTTTCTTTTTGAATGACGTTAGCCATTTTATAATTACTAGTATTATTTTGTTATTATTAGGCATGAAAAAAATATGTGTAAATCACAAATCAAATTGCACGAAACTGTATTAACACAGTTTGATTTTGTTCAATTTTGATAATAATTCAGCTTAATTTGGTTGGCTAAAATCACGAAACCCTATTATTTAGTGCAAAACAACACCAAACCATACCGCGCCCACCCTAGCCCTAGTTGCCATCACAAGTCACAATAATTTAAAAAAGAAAAGAAAAAAGCAATGTACTTACTCCTAATGAATGTCCATTAGTCATAATCTAGTACTAATATAGTGATCAATTTTGAATTTGAATTTAGAGAAGTGGGCCCTAGCAAGGTTTTTGGGAGGGAGAGAGAGAGTTTTATAATACCTGCATCCCAACGGCCATTTCATTTTCTCCGCTTCAATTCCACTGCCCATCATTCATTCATCTCCTCCATTTCTATACTACACTACACTAGAATCTCATCTCATTTCCATAAAGGAGAAGAACTTTCAAGAGCGAAAATGGTGGTGGGAAAGAAATCAGCTTACGAGGAGACTAGGCAGAAGAGGCTGGAAGAGAACAAAAAAAGAATGGAGGAACTCAATCTCAACAAGCTCGCCCACTCTCTCCACACTCCTAAGCCTTCTCCAGTATATATGCCCTAATTTCCTCTCTCTCCCCTCTGATTACATGGCTTGTGATGATATTTTCTACATTTTGGGTTATAGATGAAAAAGGTAAAGCCGAAGCTTCCGAAACTTCCCATGGATCCCTCTGCTGTTCGTCGCTCTAGCCGTGTAGCAGATATGCCTCCCCGTAGCTACAAAGAAGTCTGTTACTCATCTCTCTCTCTCTCTCACACACACACACATCTGAAACTAATAAGCTAGTGTTGGTGTGTATAGGTTGCTGTTGAAGCAATGGGGAAGCCAAGGAGGTTACTTCCGACTCCATACTTATTGCTTTATTTTACAATCTGAATTTTACAACAACTGATAGTTTTGGCATAAATCCTTCAGCTATCAAAGAAGGGATTTGCTGAACAGAGTGTATGCAGGGGATGAAGAGAGGCACTACGCTATACAAAGGGCTGAGGATCTTCAATCTAGTTTAGACAAAGATATTCCTAGCTTTATAAAGCCTATGCTTCAATCTCATGTTACTGGTGGATTTTGGCTGGTATGTTGCACAACAGATATTTTAGATATCTCTCTTCATATGATCTATCTATCTATCTATCACGTTAATAAATATAACAACTCAATGAAAAATGAAGTCTTGCTATGTGACGAATGTTGACAAGTGTTGATCATAGCTCTTCTGCATTCTGTCAATTTCAAATGCTCTTATTTTTAAGAAGAAATTGATCTGACATAAGAAAAGAGTGAAATTTTGCTACCATGTAAAGAAAAGCTTCTGCTACATGGCTTAAGTTGGAAGTGATAAGTGTGTTTTGCTGTGGAATATATAGGGTCTCCCATCCCATTTTTGCAAGACGCACCTTCCAAGTCGTGATGAATTTATCGATTTAATTGATGAGAATGATCAAGTGTCTGAGACCAAGTACCTTGCTCTAAAAACGGGTCTCAGTGGTGGATGGAGAGGTTTTGCGATTGACCATGAATTAGTCGATGGGGATGCTCTTGTCTTTCAATTAATTGAGCCAACAAGTTTCAAGGTAATCTTATACTATTTGATTCAGCTACATGTTCTTGATGGTTTTTGCCGTTTGTGATTTTCATGAAACGTCAAGCTCTTTCAAAGTAAAAGCTATTATCCTATCTATGCTTATTTAGCAGTTTTTTATGTTCATCTTTGGTTAACGGAGTAGTGCTCTACTATTATCTCGGATAGAAATTGGATGAAGTCTTCGATCATGGAGCAGATCCTCATACAAAATCTTTGTTGGTGGTCTTGGTTTTGACCTCGATCATGTTTGTTTGTTGTTCAAATATGAATTATTCGAGTTTTTAAAGCTATGCTATTTGTACATACAGGTTTACATCATAAGGGTAAACGAAACCCCAGAACAGGAGGATAGCAACAACTAATAGTTGAATAAGGAGTCAGATTTAATGGTTTTTTCTGTCAGGTATGGTAAATTTTAAGTCAGTTTATTAGTTGTGTTACCTTTTAGTTGTATTGCATCTAAGAAAGCAATACAAATTAAAATACTTCCGCTTATAGTGTTCTCATGTAACATCCTCATTTCATTTGCAGTTTCTGGCTTTCTGCAATCCGGCTTCATATTTTGTACACCCACCACCAACATGAGCTTCAATGATCATGAGCTTCTAGATTGTTCTGTCACTAAAATACTTAGTGCGTATAGGAACAACAATTTTAACCAATCTATGTATATGCTATTTTAGAGAGAGAAGCTGTTTTGCGCCAAACTTTTGATGCCTGTAGCTGAAACCAAGTAGTTGTAAATTGCCATATATATTCTGCATGAATATAATTTATGAAATTCATGTATCATCACGCTGATTTAAAGAGTTACACGCTGGGGTCAAATTGGTTCAAAAGTAAACAATGAAACATATAAAAAGGCACGATCAAAATCCGATGCTACATTTATAGTACATGGAGTTATAAATCAGAACCTGAATATGGTTTAACTGGTGACTGTATTGAGAGGATGCGTTTTCTATTATAATTTGAAAGGGTTGCTTTACTTATTGATCTTTGCATACTTGGCTACTATAGTTTCGCGATGCGATTATTGAACATTGGATCCATGCACACAACAACCTGCAACAGTTAGAAACCATCAGTAATGAATCAGGTTGTTTGCAAAGAACCCCAAAATGGTTTTGATGCATAAATTACCTTGCCGACGCTTTGACCAGAATGAAGATAGTTAACAGCATCAGCAACTGAATGTACACCCAAGAATGTTTTAGGGTCGACAATAACCTGATAAAGCATAAATCAAGAGAGGTTACAGCTTACTGGATATAATCAAGTATGCTTAGCGAGTGCGACTAATATATTTACCTTCAACTTCCCTGATGTGTAGAGATCCATCAGTTTATCTAGATGTTCTTGCCAAAAGTGCGCATATTGTACTAGGAAAAACCCAGCCTGGACATTTGGAGTCACCATTAAAGCACAGAAAAGCCACTTTTAAAGGAAAATTTAGGCATCATAAATCAACATCCAAGCATAATTAGTCTGTTACATATCCATCAATATCACAAGTCACAACCCCACCCCCAAATCCTAATTTTAAATTCTCTGCCACAGTCGCACGTTTTCTAACACTCTCTCCCCACCTCTGCTATTTTCTACCTAAATTCATGTTATAGTGATTGAAGATTCATTCATGGACTGGAGAAATCCACAAATGTTCCAACTCTGGCAATAGCGAGACGACAACTTGCAATCATCGAAAGATATAATAGCTCACTTGCATTTGCATGACCATTAACAAATTATGGTAATATTTTGCATCTAGTGGATAAATACATATAGAGATGATAAACTGGAAAATAAATATTTTAATTCTCTATTAATTGTTGGATTTGCCGTTAAAGTTGAATTAACAAAAGATGATCTCCAGACTGAAAACCTGAAATTACTAAAGCTTAGGACACTAATAAACACAATTTACAAGAATGAACGTAACAAAGATTTGAATCAACAGAGATAATAAGAACAAAAGCTGTACCGTAACCTACTAGTAAAGAAAGTATAGATGCTCACTCTCACTCTATCCAAGTTTGTAATGTTAATTCAACTATCAAGTATGAAATTGCATCGTACTTACCACAGTCTGGCTCTTCGCTAGAACTTTTTCGCACAATCCAGTGTAATTTCGTGGCTTCCACCCATCTTCTCCTTGATACTGCAATCGTATTAGTTTTAATATTGCAATGAGTTAGAAACCAACATGAAATTGCCAAGATTTGTAAATAAAACAATCTTTTAAGATTCAAAGATAATGACATAGGTCAGATGGTAGGATCCAGAAATTTTATGCTTTAGATTAAAGATACCAACCTGAGAAATCATCCCAATCACAACAAGACGTCCATAGACTGCCAAAGCATTCAAGCATAGATCAAACATATCACCACCAACAGACTCATATATTATGTCAACACCTTTAGGGAACTCGTTCTTTAGAACCTGGCCAAGAAATAAAGAAATATAAATATTTGGATTTCCAGATGACAGTTCTATGTATCTATTCGAATCCTCAATCATGAGAAAATCTTATTTGTGTATTCCATACTTACTGAACAAAGATACGATTCAGAAGTACAGTCTGATGAATAGCCAAAATCAAAGAAAATAAGACATGTATGATGACTGCACCTTGAAACTTTGGAAACTCTTTATTTCGTATTGTTCTATGATCAGTTAGCTTATGCAGACTTAGATAGCCATATTAAATATTTAGAAATTAGATTGAATTTGTATCACCTCAGCTCACCCTAAGAAAGCCTTAACGAAGTCACTAGAAATAATTTGTAAGCAAAATTTTAGGGCATCTATAAAAGAAGTTGACAAAAATTCGAACTGCACTTCTGATTAGCTGGTTGTTAATTAATTATGTCAGCCAATGTTTGCTAATAAAATGTATGAGGTAGAATATCATATTTTTTCCTAAATATTATTATTGGCAGTAAAATCTGTAGTTCCATCTTGACAGAGAAGATTGGAAAGCTTGAGGTAAGAAAAAGTCAAAAAACAAAGAGGGGGGCTATTAAGTCTTCTGTAACTTGACAAGGAAACTCAGTAAATTAACAAATTTAAAGGCCTCTCAACCGAATGATTTGATCAACTTCAGATGGTCATATATCAACTCAACCGAATCCATTTTTAACAAAACAGCCCATATAGTTCATTTTCTATCACTTAGCCACTGCATCATATAGATTAAGAGAGAAAATAATTTTGTAGTAACGTACAGTCTTGATATTTTCAGCTTTGTAGTCGATTATTCTATCCACTCCCAAATCCTTCAGAAGCTTGGCCTTGTCTTTTCCCCCACAAGTTGCAATAACCTTATTTCCGGCTAATTTTGCCAGCTGCACCACAACAATCCTCATTTATTTACTATACATATAACATAATCAGTAATCATCTCTCATGATAGAATGAGCAATAAGTTAAAAGATTAAAAAATTAAAAAAAAAAAAAAGTAGTGTAAGGTCCATAAAAGAATCATCGGAAGCTTTTGAAGGCAATTACTTAATGTCGAGAATGTTTATATGGTTCCTGTGCTTCATGTGTTTATATGGAAAATGCAACCTATTAGGAAGAAAAGTGGATACATATGTTTTAGGAGAAGTTACTGGGAAGGGAAATGTTTGGTGAATCACAAAAATATCATAGCCTTTGCAGTTCAACAGGGTGACGATCTGGATCCCGATAAATTATGCTCAAGCTGCAATAAGACTTCAAAAGCTTAAAGTATTTTAAGGCCCTTAACAGATGAATCAATAAACCTAATGTTTTCTTCTTTTGAAAATCTTGGCATAATGAGTCTCACACAGATATTTGATCCATAAAACACAGACCATGAGTAATTATTCTTTGTTTTTGGTGGATTAACATAGACATTTAAAGGATGCGTCATGGTGGACTCGAGCCTAAGACCTTTGGCCTCGGACATTAACCACTCTACCACTAGGCCAACACACGCACACGTGAGGAATTCCTCTGATGCAAAGATAGAGCATCATGTATACATATCAAATTCTTGCTGCCAATATTCAAGAACTAGGAATACTATCTTTTAAGTACAGAATCTTGAATCACTAAGGTAAACCTGGACAGCAAATTGCCCAGTTCCTCCTGCAGCAGCAGTGACCAGAACTGTTTTTCCCGAGTCCATTTGAGCTGCCTACAACACCAGCAAAAGGAACGAGAAATTATAATAAGTGCAATGCATTCATATACTGAAGCCTGTAAAAAAGAAAGCATTAGTCTTCCAAATCCATTTTCAAGCCACTCTCAAACTTACAAGATGGAAAAGCAAAAACAGAAAATGTAAAAGCACCTTCTCTAAAGCTATTGAGGCTGTTAGCCCAGATGTGAGCATAGCAACAACTTCTGGATCTGGTCTTGCCACAGGAAGGATGTGCTTCGAAGGAACCTAAATTACAGGGAAACCTATGTTTTCAGTTTTAATAGAAAAAATTAGAAAGAAAACATATATGCAAAGAGAGAAATATGCTTTAGCATGTCAAAATCAAAAAATTGTTTTACCGCAGTGAATTCAGCGTAACTCCCATATGTCATTATTGCAGCTGGAGTGCCAACCTTTAAGTACTTAACTGAATCACCAATAGCAGCAATTATACCCACAGCCTGCAGATAAAGATAGCATTTCTGAACGGTCTTGGAGATGCATAACAACCTTCTTCCTTAACAGAATGACTTACTTTTTGGAATGGCTATCACGACTTTGTCAGGCTAGGATGCACTAATGCAGATTTATAGGTCTTGCTAGTGGAGTTAAACAATCTCAAATTCATATGAAAAGTAAAAAGTGGTAAACTGAATGGAAAACTGATACATACAATAGAAGAATCTCCAGAAGAGCATCAAGATCACATTATATTTACCAGATCTTCACATAAATCTTCTAATTCGTCTGCTCAATGGCAATATGAATTACATCAAATTCCACTTAGAGTCAAGTCATTTCTCTCAAGCTTCCAAACTAATTATGTACAATACATATAAATATATAATGCATAATTATGTATGGAAGGATGTATATATGAAGGTATGCATGTAGATAGCACTAAATGAATGCAGATTGGGGACTTTTCCTAACCTCAAAGCCAGCATCAAAGGGAAGCAAGGAGGCAGTGTCTTTACTGCTCCCACTAAAGTATCTTCCAGAGCTAAAATTTACCTGTTAAAATTGAATGATGAGCATGTCAAAGCTTGAAGGG
Organism: Salvia sclarea; assembly: GCA_036873715.1. Classification (NCBI taxonomy): domain Eukaryota; kingdom Viridiplantae; phylum Streptophyta; class Magnoliopsida; order Lamiales; family Lamiaceae; genus Salvia; species Salvia sclarea. The sequence continues at coordinate 3,199,614 of JAYJMF010000017.1, forward strand.
ATACTCCCCAACAAAATCAAATTTTCTCAGGACATGGAAGTTCATGTGCACCGAAATAACTAAGACATGTGAATCCGTAGTTAATTTACTGTTTACCTTATACATGTTTACTTAGCCAATTGAAATAAAAAATACAATAAATAACAGTTATCATTAATCTTGAAACAATTAAACTTACATCGCTAGCATTGACCCCAGCATATATGATCTTCATAAGAACATAATCGGGTTTAAGCGGCAATCTCAAGGATGCCCGTACTACTCTTGTTGCACTTTGGAAATTGTGACTGAGAGTGTGAACAACTCTAAAGAAGAGAATTGAAATAATTATTTGTTAAGGTAACGGCATAGGTGGCTTGAAGAAGAGGTAGCATAGATACATGTACCTACATCTTATCAAAACTTTGAGGGATATGAACATTCACTGGCAAAACATCTGCAGACTTTTTCCTTGAAGCCTTAGGACGAATTCGATATTTCTCTTCTTCTGCAGGAGTTGGCCAGTACTCAAAGCCCCTTCTATTGGATATCCACAAGCAAGACCCAGCTTTACTTTCATCACTAATAAGGTCAAAGGCTCCTACACAAGTTAGAAGCTAAAATCAATGTTAAGAGTACATTCATTGTACTAAGGGTATAAATATTTTCTTATCAGCTTTACAGAATGAAGAACTTTGAAAACATTGTGCTGATTCTGCAAATAGCCTATTTCTCATGGCTGAGAACAATTATAGGTAATCTGGAAATCATGCATTACTGCTATATGAAGCAGCAAGAAAAACTTGGGTGCAGACAATAGCAACACATTATAGAAGCATAATCAGGCCACTTGACCTTGTATATCATGCCATAGTTACTCCAAACAGCTCAAGTTCAGATACACTCCGAATAAGTATAGTTTCCCAAGAGCAGAAAATATACGAACAGCAAATTTATTCCTCAATTAGATTCATAAGTCAACAATGAGAGATGGCGTTATTAGATGGGGTAAAATTTACCTTTCACCACCATTTCCATACTCATAAAGCCGCCGATCATGTCAATGAACTTAGGGTCCATCTTAGAGGCCAACTCGGTTTGAACAAACTGCATAAAGTAAGAGTTGAAAGCTATAAAATTACAGCCATCAAAGTTCACTTGAGACAGGTTAGCAACCAGATTAAGACTGAGAACCTTATTGTGCAGGGATATATACAGGCATTGGTTTCATTGCCAAGTTATGCTTTGTAGACATGAGTTTACTAAGCATATCAAATATTTTTGCTGGAAAATTATGAATTTTATTTTCCTTGAGGAGAAAAATAATCTATAAGTATAGCTCACCTCAGGGCAAAGGACATTAACACGAATTCCTTGACGCTTGTAAAGAGCCAGTGATCTGGTGAACATAACTACCCCGCCTACAATTTTTTTTCTCATTCAGGACAGTATGACTATACTAACAATATAACTCATAAATACATAAAAAAGATCAAGAATAAGTACATCAAACATCGTAGAGATAGAAATAATAATCCAATTACACACAACAGAAGTGGAAAGTAACTAACCTTTTGTGCCAGAGTAAATAGGGTCAGCATACATAGGATACAACCCCGAAGCAGAGCCAACATTAATGATCACACCAGGTTTCTTAACCTCTTTCATTGCTCGAATCTGTGCATTCGACATGAAACATAGTTCTAATTAGAACCAGAAGTAAAGAGGCTGACATAAAGAACATACAAACCAGAAAACCATGTCAGACTATAACAGAATGACGAACAGCAAGCTACTAAACGAGATCATATGATCATTAGGTACACATATTTCAGTTAAACACACTGAGAAAACACAGGAGAAAACTAAAGGAGGCCAAATTTCCATCTTATTTTGCAATTAAACGACTTCGATGTACAAAAAACAGCCAAAGACCCGAATTCATACCGAGAGGCGTGTGGATTCAATCACTGCAGAAAAATTGATATCAACAGCACGCCTCCAAGATTTCAAGCCATCAGTCTGATCCTCATAGAAAGAAAGCGGAGTCGCAATTCCAGCACAGTTAATACAGATATCCAATCCTCCATAGGTTTCAACATGCTTACGGAAAGCCGCCGCGAGTTCATCTGCCACAAAGTCGAACATCTCAACATACTAATTCACAGAACAAAACTGCATTTCCGCCGTTAAATCTGAACACCTCTCACTTACTTGAGTCGGCGACGTCGCATCTGAAGAACAGCACCGCCGGGAATTTCAGGTCGGTGTGAAACTTCCGAACTTGTTCTTCAGCCAGTGATGCAGCCTGTATCCCTTTGTCCTGAGAGAAATCAATGATTGTGATGAAAATTCCTTTCTGAGCGAGCGCCAGCACCAGTGCTCGGCCGATGCCGGCGGCCCCGCCGGTGACGATTGCTGAGAGGCCGGGCTTCAATTCCATCGTAGTTGTGTTGTCTGTTGATCGTTTTCGCGCTGATGAGACTGTTGACTAAAAAATTATGCAGGCCGAACATTTACACACGTGTATATATACATTTTCGCGATGCAACGTCACAAGAGTTTTTGTGAATGCAACTTCTTTCCTTTGTTGATATCCTATCTGTTTTATCCTTCTCGAAGTTAGCGCCTTGTTATTTTATCTAAATTTCCTTTTGGTCGATACATATGGTGGATACGTCACTCTATATTCTAAGATAATGAGATTGAATTCATAGAAAAACTAAAAATATGAGTCGTGGAGAGGGAGTCGAAGGTGTACATTAAGCTCAAAGAAAAAATCGTTTCCAGCACCATTATGTATATATTAAAATCAGGGTTAAGGCATAAAAGATTTGATATATAGGAGTCGAAGGTGTGCATTAAGCTCAAAGAAAAAATCGTTTCCAGCACCATTATGTATATATTAAAATCAGGGTTAAGGCATAAAAGATTTTATATATAGGGCACATAAATCGTAAAGGCCGCATCACGGAGGATTTGAACCCGGGACCTTTGGCCCTAGGCATTAACCTCCTACCACTAGGCCAACACACACACACTGGACATACTTTATTTGTTTATATGAATAGTGAAATTTCGGGCATGAATACTTTTATACTCCATCCGTTTTCTTTAGCTTGGCACCAACCTTTTCGGCACGAAGATTAAGAAAGTGGTGCTTTTGTGTGTAAAATAGTGTAGCCATTTTTGTTGACCAATTTTATAAGGCAAATTTATTTCCTTTTTTGGCAAGTGTCATTACTAAAAATACACCCCAAATAG
>JAYJMF010000017.1:3208680-3233083 GCA_036873715.1 Salvia sclarea
TAAAACAATACGATATAATAATAATAATAATAACAACAACAACAACAACAACAACAACAACAACAACAATAATAATAATAATAATAATAATAATAATAATAATCTATGGATGAGTTTGACGACAATAATGGGGAACGTAATGTTGATTAGCGTAGTTTATATTGCAAATGCAATATTAATTGACGTAGTTAATATTGCATTTGAAATTATTAGAAATGCAAAAAAAAACATAAAAAAGGGATATTGAAATGGAGAGATTCTAGATGAGTTAGGGGTGATGTGGCACTATCCTCACATTTTACTTTAATGGAATGATATAATATTTTCAAAATATTTTGGAATTGTGAATCTATGACTACGAAGAGTCAATACACGATCATTTGTTTGTGCCGTTTGCAGCTTTCATTTTGATTTAATTCTCACAAAACTATATAATATACTTTACATGCAATTATTGTTCACTAGAAAATAATAACCGAGCATTTTAAATAATTTAATTTAATTCTCAGTGGTTGTGGTTGAGTGGATTGCTTTAGTTGGGTACCAACGTCGAGCATGATCAGTCATTTCCTGGACTTGCGTAGTGTGGGTGATTTGAAAATGGAGGAACTCGATGGTCTTCAAAACAAGAGTTGAGATTTCAAGAGAATCGAAAAAAAAAATCAAATGCAGGTTCTGGAGTTATATTGCTGCTAGATCGAATCCTTTCCCTATGTTTGATTTCCTAAGTTGGTCAGGGGGTAATCTTTGTATGTTGTTGTAATTTTCCTTTTTTGTTTGGGCTTCTATAATTGTTCTTTTGGTACTCATGGTACCATTTAAGAAAAAAAAAAAATCAGTTCCGAGTCATACGCATCATGCAATCATTTCAATCATGTTTCTTTAAAGAATAAATCAAAATTACCACCTCGTGCATTCAAATAAAAATAATGTATGTACAACCTTAAAATAATACCCAAATAAATTGCAAAATTAAAGGCGATTTATTTTTTAGTTGAGTAAACACCATAATTGGCGCATGGAAACAGGGCAGACAGCAACATTCCAATAATGACAGGTTGAAAACAAAGCAAGTATGAGAGATTAATGATTTGCATTTATCGTGGAGGGTGGCTTCATCCTCACTACTAAATTATTTATATTTACACTTACAGAAAAATGCGACCCAAAATCATGACGACACACCTGAATTCACAATTTGTTTAGCTTTTATTTATTTATTTTTACGATAAAAAATCGATATATAATTATATATACTTATATTGGATTGGTTCAAATCTACGTGAACAAAACACAACTACTCGTAAAATAGTATTTAAATAATATTAGGTAGGCGAAGTTAGTTTCTCACCATTAAAATTTTATTATATTTTTAAAGTTAAACAACAACCGTTTCATTGATATCAATTGGCTTCTCTCTAGCTAGAGCTTCTCATGTCCATTTTAGTTCCCGGCTATATCTGGGGCTGGGCAAGGGGTTTTAATTTATCACCACTAGTCCACTACATTAATATTCCTTTGTCGTGGTTCAGCACACGTAATAAAATAGTTATTGCCTTCAAAATTACTAAATAACTATCAAATTCTTATTTGCATATTAACTCTAAAACTCCCCTATAAATTATTAAATTTTCTTATTAATGATATCAATCATGATTTCGAGTTAAGTAAATTTGATATAGTTGATGGGGTATAATTAAAATGCGCAGCACTAGCAATGGACAACATCGTATTATTAGGAGTGGCTGAGATGACATCGTACTTTGAAATTAGATATCTGTCTTAAGCCAGAATCTTGATCGGTAGCAAAATTAGACTAAATCAATAGTTCAATCATTTATAGGCAGATTTCAAAGTTGATATGCAAAATCAAGATTACAAACCAATAATCCCGTAATAATAAATCATATGTTTATAGCAAGCTAAACTAATTGCCAATATAGTATTCAACAAGAACGTACATATCTCGGTACTTCTGAATTAATCTCATAACTAAGTATTCACATTTGTAGTCCTGTGTGTTTTATGCTTTTATGTGTATAATTACTAAAAAAAAAATTGGTTCGAATGGCTGGTTAATTGTGGGTCCGATCTTTTTGTTTATGGCTTGTGATTGTGTTTAATTGCGTTTGTGGCATACTAATTACTATAAACGAAGTTTGTACATATAGTATTACTTTTTGTTTTTTCAGGCATACAGACTAGCTAAACATACACTAATTAATGGTAATAAAAGCCCATTGCAAATACCTAACCATGAGCCCAATTGCATCTTACCAAAATGAAAATAAAAATTGACGGGGACTTAGAGCCCATCGCGAATAGCTAAACATGAGCCCAATTGTAACTTACCAAATCCATTATGCATATCTGGACCGTCACGTTCCACAACTAAAATGTGTTAGGATTTTACATTTTAAAAATATATTTGTTTGGATATCATTACAAACGTCTATGTAATTAAGGGGTGCAGAAATTAAGAAATAAGTATTATTTAGGGAGTATTTAGGTTAGATAAAGTAGGAGAGATAATACTTTAAATGATAAAGTAGGAAACATGAAAGTAAAAATATAATTGAATAAGTAAATAAAGTAAGAGAGATAAAAGATTAAGTGATAAAGTAAGAAAGAGAAAAGTGGTAATTATTTTCTTTTAAGGAAAGTAGACACTTGTAATTAGGATTGTAAACGAATCGAATCGAATACCACAATATTCGATTTGTATTCGTTAAAGTATTTGGTTATTCGAATCGAATTTCGAATACCATTCGAATATTTTTTTTCGACTTGTATTTGATTCGTTGTATTATTCACGAATTTCGAATCAAATCGATTATTCGTTTGGTTCTTTTTATTATTCTAAACTATTCGGTTCCAAAATATCATATTATTTGAACTATTTGCAATATATTTACCTAATAAACACATAAGAACAAATGCTAAAATGAAGAAAATTAGAAAAATATCATTAGCGGAAGATATAAAGAGGTAGAAAAAAAAAAAATCTAGTACTAATAAACATAACATGACCAAATATATTCATCAAACTAAAAATAACACGGAATTATCAACTCATAATACACAAAGAATAACTACCAAACATATAAATAAACAAAGTTTGTTATCAAATTTTTCTAAATAGTCTTTATTCAAATCATTTGCAAATTTTATTATTATTATTATTATTATTGTTATTATTATTATTATTATTAATTGAGTCGAATATTTTCGAATACCTAATCGAATATCATAATATTCGATATGTACTCATTAACTAATCGAATAAAAAACTATTTGTATTCGTATTCGGTTCGTCTAATTTCGAATCGAATATCGAATATTTGAATCGAATTCTGAACTGAACCAAAATTATTCGATTCACATGCAACCTTAACTATAGGCGATTTGAAAAAGTAGGACACTTTCAAACGGGCCGAAGAAATAGGACATTATAATTTAAGTTAGACACGCGTGGGCCACTTCGGGCTTTTCCTCACATGCTTCGTACGTGAGTGGCTTATGTGGCAGCCCAAACTTAGTGTGGTTGCCACATAACACCCAATTCAGCCATTATAGGTGGTGGTGGCCGGGGACTGAGTTTTGAGGGGGATGGCGCCGGAGGCGGGCTGCCGAGTGTCGGTGAACGGGCCTTTCGAGATCTGGGCGCCGAGCTCGTCCACGCTGGGGTTGTGGCGCTTCGCCTGAGGCAAGCCAAAGAGGCTCTGCTCTTGCTGCTGCTCCGGCCCGTTTGAAGTGTCATATTTTTTCAAACCGCCTATAGTTAGCGTCCCGAAAAAACATTTATCTCTTGAATTCGTGTAAGGTCAGAGAAAAAGTTGAATATGTCGATAATCAAACAGATTCAGCATATTTAGATGAAAAACTTGAAAAACAAAATGTGACTCGTTTAATAAGTAATTCTTATAGATAAGAAGGAATAAAAGTAATTAATGTGAGGTGAAAATAAAAGATTCTCAATCTTGGCCAAAGAAAAGGGTAACACATGGTTAAATGGTGTTAGTCAAAGGAGTATATAACAGGTGGGTGATTCCCAATATTTTTTCAAGTCGTAATAATAGAAAAGACTAAAGTGTGGCCAAATCCATTCATCAAAAGGTGGAGGAGACTCATAATTTTTTTGTCCATGGTCTCCCATATTGTGAACAACTTTTGTCTTTTTACACCCCCTCCTTGCCTCTAAATTTGGTTCCTTTATCAATTATCAACCATTTTTGTTCTTCGCAACGATTTGCTATGTCATATAGTATTATATTATATAAATAAACGAACATGACATTTTACCTTGCTAAGATGAAACTCTTGCTATTTTAACTGTTACATTTGGCTATTTGTGGTTACCACCTATCATATATGAGATTTTTCATTTTTTGGATAAGAAGATCAGTACTACTGTCAAGTACAACTACATTCACACAAGAAGGTAGCTAGCTACTGCCTCCGTCCACCAAAAATATGTCTCATTTTGGATGATATAGATTTTAATAGAAAAGTATGTAGTGTGTGAGTGGAGAAAAAGTAATTTTAAATATGTAGTTGATATTAAGAGTTGTGTGAATCCTACTCCTATAAATAAAAAGAGACATATTTTTTGTGTACATCCAAAAAAAAAAATTTAGGCATATTTTTGATGGACAGGGGGATGATAAGCTCTACTACATAATTCGAGAGTTGTATATTGTTTAAAAGTTTTCTAGGAAGCTGGAAAATAGCTGTAATGAGATTAGAAAATTTTAGGAAGACATGGAATATGTCATAATCACAACCCATTGATTGTTGGACTGACAAAAGTTTGAAATCCAATAGTTACTTGGAGCTAATTATTGAATGGTTGGTTAGTCACACGTTAATTGAAATGGATGTAGTAAGATATTTGTCCTTCAATTTCATATAACTGATCCAAACGAATTGACAATAATGCGCCACAAGTAGATTACAAGCTTTACCACATGGATATAGCTGTCTCAAAGCTTAAACTAGAATCGAATCCACTAACAAGTGTATAAATTCAGCAAGATTCACCGTCCACTATCATACGAGACTATAAAATAGTAAAATACTGTTCCAAACAAAAAATTAAACAACGTTGAAATAATACAGATGCCACATTATACTGTTTGTTAAAACACGACCAGTAAATTGAGACCTCAATACTTATAGATAGAAGCAGCAACCACGATTATCATTTCGCAAAAATGAATAAGAAAAGAAGCATGATATATGCCTGTAACAAGTGCCAACGGTTTAATTTGGGATAAAAAATAATTTCAAATCCTGTTGTGTATATCACAAGTAAAGGAATAGATTGCTGATGCTAAACAGTTAAGATAAACGGAATAATGTAGCAGCACAATTACCAAATTCACCAGCATGCATGAAACTAAACTAGTTTTCACAGTGACAAATAAATCTTTCTTGAAGTTTATGCCAAAATCTGATCATATGTAAATCAGAAGACCAAAGAGTAGCATTGATTGAAACACCAAAGGATGCAGGCCTTTTTTCCTTTCTTCCAAAAGTCTTCGAATTTCTACTCATCATTATATGTCAATAAAGCTTCAGAAGGCCTACTATATATGTCACCAGTGTGGGGATCTCATAACTTCCCCATTCTAGAAACTGTGAACCAATCACAGCTGTAGTAGTATTCAAAAAGCATTATCTTTTACATGATAAAGCATAATAATCAAGAAAAACATCGTTCGATACATAAAAAAGCATTGTCATCGAGAAAACATTATCTATTGTATAAGAAAGCACATCTCATTTGGATCCATCAATCAATATCTACGGATTCAATTGGTTTCTAGTTTCTAGAATGCGGAAGGTTTCTATTTGATCCTTCTCCTATGTCACCAAACTTATACATGGCTGGCTGCTTAAAATTAGACCAATATATCTGTATATGTATATTTTAGACAACTCCCAAGATGCACACTCTAAACTCATCTACGAAGATGACTAAAGCAGTCAATAAAAGAAAAGTTAGTGTGTTCATATGTTTGGTGTAGTATAGAGTGGTTAATTTGTCTGAGGCCAAAGGTTTCATGTTTAAGTAATTGACAAAAAAAAAAGTTTGTGTGTGTGTTGGTGGAGTGGTTAATGCATGTGCATGAGCCAAATGTCTCATGTTCGAGTCCACCGTGATGCCTTTAGATTTCATTGTTAACTGAACAAGAAAGAAATACAAATTAGCAAGAAAGAATCACACACATTATAAAAAATTATCCTAAGAGCATAAATAATTATTTACTTTCTTCATGTTTCCTTCAGTAAGACAACGTTTTCACCATGTAGTCATAGGAAAAAATTATACAAAGGTCTGTTACATACAAGTATAGACGCAACATAATTCTGTGTACCCACTGAGCAAATGGTGTTTATTCCACCAGCCTTAATACAATGACTATGTGACTGAGATATAATAGTGGTTGACTATATGTGGTATTTTGTGAAAAAGTGAGGATAAAACATTGAAATCTATTATTTAGAAAACAAGAACTACCCAAATGAACAAAACCTACGCAAAATCATCATCATTGATGCAAGCAGGAGATAACCGATTTGAAGGTATTTGGAAAGTCACAGAGGTTCTTGGAGACAGCGAGATTTTAGTTTTACCTTCTAAAGTTCTCATCAATTTTGAGTGTGGCTGCGGCAGAGTCTTAAAATTGAATGAGCTTTTTGCATCTTTCCTAAAAGTGATTGCTGGCGACATCTCTTTATTCTTAAATGGCAATACTGCTTGGCGGGAGAAGTCTCTTTTTAATACAGAGCGGCCTTTGCGTTCCACCGCCTCTATATTTGGTCTCACAGTTGATTCAATAGGGACAAGTTTCCCCTCTACTTGATTTGTAAAAACAAATGAAACCTGATGTGAAGAAAAAAATTGTTGTTGTCCAAAGAGCATATGCTATCAAAATGTAAAGATTAACAATCAAAATATTTGCATTCCTTCAGTTTTTATATATATATATTATCAAGTATAGAAAGACACTTCTAATTGTGAACTCACAATTATCAGAGGAAAAGAAAAGAGAAGATTCTGATTTTCTAGTGAAGATAATCTAATGCTATCATGCTAAAAATATGGCCATCTTTTTCCTTAAGCAAATAAAAATGAAGCAAAAGCTGTGTCACATAAAACCCTCACCTCATCTCCTGCAGAAGCCTGAAGTAAGAGATCAGGTACAGATGATGGAGAATGATGATGCCCCCAGCTAACTAAGTCCTCTTCCTTGGGAATCCCAACCTTGATAAAACAGTGTTTGAGCAACAGAAGGTGATCTACTCCCATGAAACTGACTATTTGAAGTTCACTAACCTGTTTCTCATGGCTTTTCAAACTTTCAGAACATCCAGCAATGCCTGCAAATCCCCCTATATCCTCTTCATCAATTTGACACCCCCCACTTGTACACTCGGATGCGAGATTGCTATCAGACATCATTCCATGTTGTCTACAGCGGTTGCAGCACATCTTTTCATGAACTTCCGAGCTACAAAGGTTACCATTAGCAATTCGGAGAGAATACCTCACAGTATTAAAGGAATTAATTCAGTGACATATTTGCTGGGAATTACTTCCACCTCAACCTGGTTTATGGAATTCATGATCATGATACTAACACTGTAGCAGAACTAGATCAGAAAACATAAAACTACCCGTATAGATACTGGACTCCTTTTGGGAGTACATGATGCCAAAGTCTAGGAAAAAAGATACAACCAGCACCCATTCTCAGGGTTTTTGAGAATTCATGATGTTTAAAGCCCACAAAAGAAATTAAAAAATGGTACTATATGGAATTTTTGTGAACCTTTAGTGATTGGAAGAGAAGTTAAAACAATGACACACCTTGTGTTCTCATGAAATGTGAACAGGTCGCGTAGATCTTCAGTTGAAAGGAGATTTCCCTGTGATGACGACTTCATAATAATGTACACAGATGATTACGAACAGAAAATGAGAGCGATCAGAAAATTGGGTACAGTACCATCTCTGAATCTACATTCTCCTGCTGAATAACTTTTTGAAGACCTTCTTTTGACATCTGACGTTGGTATACCTGCAGAAATATACAACATTGCATAATTGATTTGGGAGATGTGCAGATAGAAAGTAAGTGCATCAAGAATCTACTGCACAAAACCTTTTCTTCAATGGTGCCAGTACTCAAAAACCTATAGATGTAGACTCTCTTCTTCTGACCATCCCTCCAGACCCTTGCAGCAGCCTGCGAGAATCAGAACCCAAGAGATCTTGTTCAACGTTCAAAATTTTATATATTACATCCTTGAAGCCAATTATGAACTTTTATATAAAAGGACAAATACTTGTTTATCATTGGCAGGATTCCAATCAGGATCAAAGAGAACCAATCGATTTCCACCAACTAAATTGAGGCCACAGCCACCAGCTTTGCTACTCAAGAGAAATGCAAACTCATCCTGAAAAGATATATTAAATTATTAAATTAAAGAGAGAAGGTACAGAGAGTGAACAAGAGATCCTCCCCCAAAAAAAAAAAAAAAACAAGACTACAACTACAAGATAGCTAATCTTGAAATCTTTAAACAAGTCCGAAAAAAATAGTGTCTAAATCATTAAGCTTTTGAATCCACGAGGCTACCCTAGTCATAAGGACAAATCTCAAAGAAATATAATTTATGTACCTTTGAAGGATCATTAAAACAATTAACCAACTTCTGTCTTTTACTGATTGATGTACTCCCGTCAAGTCTTAGGAAAGGGTATCTTCTTTCACGACATAATTGAGCAAAAAGTTCCAACGTCTGGAAAAGGAGAATAGAATCAAAATGGAAACACGTCAATGAGACAAAACAAGACAAACAAAAAATAGAAGTATTTATGCAACTAGAAAACCAGATGTAGCTTCTGTACGTGTTTTCTTTGTCCAATTGCAGAATAAATAAGAATAAGTATGGTCTTTTGCAGAGAATAATATTCCAGACCAGACTAAAAATACTCAGATCCGCTTCTGCATTTCAATTGCATCAATCATTAATTCATCCCAAAAGGAATTTTGATCCGGAAAGTGGCATGCAGTACTTGAAAATCCACAACTTACAAATTGAGCCTCAGTAAAATAAGAAGATGATGTATCCAATCATCTGTCAAAGTATTGATCATTTAAGGCTAAAAATTGGCACCTGTGTGTAATTTGAAACTAGAACAATCCTGTCATCAGTTTTCTCACGAAGCTGAGCAAGTAACCGGGATAGTACATGCATTTTTCCAGATAGTTCAACCCATGCCCCATCCCCACCAGTCCAGGAACCAGATCTGAGAGAAAATCATGGAACCACTTAATTAGGACCAGGTAAAATCAAGTTCATCAAGAAAAAAAATCAGAAAGGATTTCACCTTCCAGAGAACATTGATGGCGGGAAGAAACGCAAACAATCATCAAATTCTGATGTTCCTGGTCTACCACTCTTAATAGTATCATATATTAGCTTCAAATAACATTTCCTGGTGTTAGAACTAATATAGCCACAACACAAAACCAAACAATAAAATAAAAACTTCAAATGAAAATTTATGCCCAACATATGATGGGGGTTGAGATTGCATTCATGAACCCTGGCAACTGTTTTCAAGGAAAACCTATACCCAACATATGGTCACATGGAATGTCATGAGACCTGTCTATTAGAAGAAACGAGAATCTAGGTAAACAAGAATGCTTTTCATCTTATATTGGTGCTGTGTAGATGAAATTAACAGTCACTCATCATATGAATCACTGCCAAAGGTCTTGGTATCACTAGGTTTGAATGAAAACATCAGAAGAACACAAAGATTAAAGTTACTGTTGACACCAAGGATACAATTATGTCTAAAGGTCACCATAAATCCAAGATTCAAAATTCCTGAAAACCAACATACCTTTGGGTGATTGCAGAGCTTCTTAAGAGCAGTTATATATGCTAAGATCTTTGATTGTTTTGCTTCCTCTGAAATTGCTCTTTTTACCTGTGGTAAGCTTATCAATTTCAGATGTTCTTCTACTAAGAAGAAGAAACAGCTTATGTTGGCTGCACATATCATACAAAAGGAATGATATTACGTTTTTTGATTGAATAAAATGGCTGTAGAGCTGAGATTGGAGTGGCGACATTTTGCAGCACACTACTTCGACTATCTGTAGAAACACAGGGGCGACTCTAGTTAACACAGGCATATCAGCAAATCTGAAGCAAGTCAATTAGGTATCAAAAGGAAATAAGTATTGGACTGCATGAATAACTTTTGATCCAGAACATATATCCCTGAAAGACCCTAAAATGAGGCCATAAAATTACCAGTTCCAAGGCTAACTGGCTAAATAATACAAATACTCCAAAAGCGTAGACCAAGTCCCCTCTCTAACTTAAAAACAAAACTAGGGGAGAAAATTATAATGTTATAATGTGGATCTACATGGTCATTTATTCTGAACAGGATATAGTGCTGCTAGCGCAGGCAAGGAAATAACAAACAGAATGGTTGATAGGCCAGGAACAAACATATATATGAAGATATAGGAATAAATAATCACTTGAAACAATGATGTCAAGACATCAATCATGGAGTGGGAAAATCATGATAATCGTTGCATGAGTTAGAACTCGGAAATAAACTAGATACCTTTGGCGGTAGGTGGTTAGATAGTAAAGCATTTGTCCTTCGCAATATAAACTGAAACACAATCAAATAAATTGTAAGAAGTATCTTAAATCTGAGCTGTCTACTAAACCATAAACACAATCCAAAAAAAAGTAAAACAGGAAAAAGTTTGTATTCTTATTGAGAGTTTGTTGAGAATCTAAAGTAGCAACGTGAAGCTACAAAAGTTCTAGATGCGCAGAACGTTGAAGAATATAATTACCTGGTTTACTTTTGCACTTAGTTCTGTAGAACGCTCTGAACCAAGTCTCTTTTCTTCTTCAGTAGCTGTTGGCTCTCGACCACAAACGATTGGCATCTATAGAATACATAGCAGAAATATTATCAAGACAAATGAGTGTTTTCTAAAGCCTAGGAACAATCAGATGACAGCAAACACCGTATTGTTAAATCTATCTTAGGTTTGTTAGATACCTCATAAAATCGCCGGAAATATGAAGCATCACCCAGGACTCCAGGATTTGTGAAATTGACCATGGCATAGAACTCCTCAAGATCATTCTATGTTGAGATAACACAAAAAATGGCTAATATCACAATACCAAATAAAACAATGGAACACACTAGATTATAAGGATGCTGAGGATTCTTACTTGCATCGGAGTGCCTGAGAGCAAAATGCGTCGTTTGCATGATAAAGAAGCTAGTGCCTGCTCCATATAGGTATGAAAGTCATCCTGAATGCAGAATGATCCCATTCGGGGAAAAATAAGCTCAAAGGAAAGATGATGATGTATCTTACTCGATTGGTCAATGTTTGATCATTCTTTAACCTGTGAGCCTCATCACATATAAGTAGGTCACAGGATCCATTTTGGTTGAATTTTGAAGAATGCATCCGAAATGTCTCATAAGAAATAATCAATACCTGTCAGAACATGATTTGAGTGAATACTTTGAACATTTGGTGATAACTTGAAAAACACCAGGAAAGCACCTGTAAAGGGCTTGAGGAACTAGTAAAACTATCAATTCCCGAGATAACGTCTTCTCGAGTACTCTCACAAAGAGCAACAAGCTTAACTCTTTCCCCGACCCATTTCTTGATTTCAGCCTCCCAGTTACTCACAAGACTAGTAGGAGTCACAATTATTGCTTTTTTAACCATCGGTTTCCCATCAAATCCCTGACGAAGAAGGGTGTATAGAAGTGTGATCGACTGCAAGGTCTTTCCCAACCTGAAGAAGAAAAACCCAAAGTTAGAACATCAATGAGGAGATAAATTAGATTTTTGTTAGTCTTATAAACTGAGAATGCAGTGATTGCTGAACTTTTACCCCATATCATCAGCCAAAATACATCCATTGATGTTTTCAGCACTGAGCATACCCGAAACACAATCAAACATGAACTGCACGCCTTCTCTGCAAATGAAAATCAAATGAATGTTCCCCTTGAGTGATTTGATAAATAAACAGTTATTTATCCTTTTTGGGAGATGCAGCTTATTGGTTTAATGCTTAATTCTAACAGGAAACACAAACCAGCTATAAGTACTGAATTGATATATAGAGGCTTGGAATTTGTAACACCTCAAGCAAGCATTAAGTGATACGCAGTTACATGATGCTGATCCAGATGAAAAATGCAAAATGATACTCAGCAAGATGCTAGTCATAGGTCATAACATATGTTATGCCATTTTCTTAAACCTCTTCTTATTAGTGAAAACATTTTGTGTTTTAGTTTCACAATCTTACACTCACATATTGAAACCAGAAAACCTGCTGAGCAGTACCTTTGATGGGGCCGGAGAAACTTCACAAGCAAGGGATCTACAGTTATAAAAGTGATTTCATCATTTTGGTCCTTGACCTCTTCTGTCTGCCACAACACCAGAGGTTCAATTCCTGGAGGCAGTGATTCACTTTCCTCGGGATCATCATTCTCAATCATATGGGGAGTACTGAACCTGTTTGTAATGTGGACTAGAGCAGGCCTGTTGGACCCCCATGGTACAAACCGTTTACGAGCAGAAAGCCGACGTGCCAGCTGATCTTTGTTCTCAGAGTAACCAAAGGAAGAGGGAGGTTTAAAGGGCTTTTTTAAGGTGGCCTCTGAACCCACTACAGAATAGACTCGGGGGAATAGCGACTGCCGTTTCACTTCTATGTTTCCCCTGGTTTTAAAACACCACAAACCAACTGTTAACTGATCGGAATGGAAATGCATCCCCTCTCAATTGCAAATTACTGCATTTCTCTAGTTAGGAATTAAAAATCCTAATACTAAATACCTCTGACACAATCAGAGAACCTTAATTTGATGCAAATAGATTAGACTGGGATTCAGAAACGGGTAAAAAGAACCCTAGCTCCCGACAACCCAATCGCCCGCACACTAACAGCTAGCACAACTCAATGCTGCTGTGCTCACTGAGCATTAACTAATTCTCAGAAAATAATAATTAAACAACAAAACCAAGTAGACAAACTACAAACCTCACGAGGGCGTCTACGTTTTGCGACTTCCTTCGGAGGCTAGGCGGCGGAGCTGAACGGATAGGCCGCGTTTCTTCATTGGCGTTATCGCACTCGGAGCCATTCGATTCGGATGAGACGTCGTAATCGGGTTCGGATGCTGTGGAGTCGCTGGAATTTGAGAAAGTTTCGTCTTCGTCATCCATCTTCTCAAAGTTGCTTCGCTCTGTTCCTCACTGCCCCCTTTTAAATTCACATAATTTTGGCGGTAAAGTTGGAATATAATTTTTTTCCCGTAAATTGTGAGTATTACTAATACTGCTTATTTTGAGACTTAAGTTTCCCTCCTATAAAGGAAATTGCTTTCATGCTATGTTCAATAAATGTGGATTTTTAAAATTGATAAGCTACGATTCGTTCGTTGAGGAGACGTCTATATTTTTATTATATATCACCTAAAATATATATAAATATAAATTTTATAGATAACATTGACATATTACAAACAAAGCAAAATTTAAAATTGCAATTAAAATAATTATTTAACGTCCAATATCTAATGAAATAACTCACATGAATACATCTAAGAATTGCACTGAAATTTAAATTACAAGTATTCGATACGAACTTGTGCATCATAGCTTTCAGGTTTAGTTGCCACTGCACGACATCTGCACGCGTACATTGCATGACATATTCAC
The DNA here is from genome assembly GCA_036873715.1 of Salvia sclarea. Lineage (NCBI taxonomy): Eukaryota > Viridiplantae > Streptophyta > Magnoliopsida > Lamiales > Lamiaceae > Salvia > Salvia sclarea. The sequence goes on from JAYJMF010000017.1 coordinate 3,222,513, forward strand.
TAGAGTTTTTCTCAATATCTCATTTTCTTCTTCAATTTAAGACAGCGGCCAGCCACCTCCACACCGCCACTATCACCTCACCACCCCACATCGTTGTTGCATGCTTCCTTTTCTACTGCGTGCATGGGTCCGGCTAGAGCCGTGAATCTAGTGGCGGCGTTTGGGGGTTGACCACAGGCGGACACAAAGTGACGGGGAAAGAAGGAGGAGAGAGAGATAAGAAGAAGAAAATAAGTTTTGTTTATCTAGATTGTCCACATGAACATACATATTTGGTCCTAAATATGATCCAATGATATGATACTATTCAAACCCAACCTTTAAAGCATACTTGTAATCACATTCATATAATACTTTATTGTGGAAATACATAAAAATACTAATTGTACAAAAAAAAGACACAATGATGTAGATTATGGGGCATAGTTGCGTCGCCACTCGTCACAATTAAATACTCCACTTTTTTAAAGTTGTTGTCATAGACTCATAATTAACTTCGAGTGTGATTATTAATTTACAAATTGAATTACTAAACCATAATCACAAATTAACGAAAATTAATTGAATTTGATGAGTGTAGATGCACGATTAACGATACATCGAAAATGCACAGAAATGTTTGCCACAAAATAGATTACCTTTCCTTTTGTAGGTTTTACTCAAATCCAGATGGGCCAAATCCCAGCAGCCCGATTAGCAACGGCCCATTCCGCAAATGACCCTGACCCGGCCGAAACTGGTTTTTCATCCATGCGCACGCTTATTTTGTAGGGTTTATCACTCTCTCTCTTCCCTCTTCTCTCTCATTTAGGCTAGGGTTTAGCCCTTCCATATCCATCGCCAACAAATGGCGTCGCCACTATCTTCCATTTTCCGAGCTCGGTTTTCCTTTACCACCACTTCTTCCATCTACAAGGTACGCTACTCCCCCCCTTTTATTTCGATTTCCAAAACCCTAATCCGGTACCCGGCGGTCAGACCTCTCTCCACCTCCGCCCTTCCCGGCGATTTCCAGCTGCCAGATCATCAGCCGTCGGCTCCTGCATTCAATTACAATCAGAATCCCGGCAATCAGAGCGCCCCACGGAACAATGATTTCGGGAACCCTACCGGTCAGAGAAACAATAATTTCCAGAATAATCAGAGTTATAATGCTGGTTACGGTAATAGTAATGGAGGTGTGAATCGAGGTTATCCGAATCAAGGGGATTTCAATCCGGGTCGAGGTGGAAACCCCGGCCCCAATTTTGCAGATCAGGGGTTTCGGCAGAACCAGAGGCATCCGCCGAATCAAGGATATGCACCGAATTCGAGAACGAATTTGGCGAGGGATAACGTTAATCAGTGGAGCAACAATCAGAATCAAGGATATGTAGCGAAGCCAGCTCCGAATTTCGAGAGGGGTTATCCTGAGCAAGGAGGGTTTCAGAACCAGGGTTATCCGCCAAACCCTAATCGGGGACAGAACTACCCTAGTGGTGGTGGTGGTGTGAATCAAGGGGGAAATAGTTATAACGCTCAACCTCAACAGCAAATCCAGAATCAGTGGGGATCACACGGGCAGGCTGTGGCAAATGATAACCGAGTTCCAGCCACGAGGGATCAGGCAGCCGGCGTGGCTGGGACGCCTGTTGTTGATTTGATTAGTTTGTGCAGAGAGGGTAAGGTTAAGGAAGCAGTTGAACACATGGATCAGGGTTTGCTTGCTGATGCTGAGTGTTTCAGCTTGCTTTTTCAGATGTGTGGGAACTTGAAGAAGTTTGAGGAGGCGAAGAAAGTGCACGATTACTTCTTGAGGTCGGTGTATAGGGGTGATCTTGAATTAACTAATAAGGTGCTCGACATGTATTCAAAGTGTGGAAGTATGACAGATGCACGAAGGGTTTTCGATCATATGCTTGATAGGAATATGGATACTTGGCACTTGATGATCAATGGGTATGCAGCTAATGGGCTTGGTGATGATGGTTTGGCATTATTTGAGCAGATGAAGGGAACTGGTTTACCTCCGACTGGAGAGACCTTTCTTGCTGTTTTAGAAGCCTGTGCTAATGCTGATGCTATTGAAGAGGGATTCATATATTTTGATTCGATGAAGACTGATTATGGGATTTCCCCTGGAGTCGAACATTATGTGGGACTTTTAGGCGTTCTTGGCAAGTCGGGGCATCTTCATGAGGCTAAGGGGTATATAGAGTCTCTACCGTTTGAACCTACTGCTGTGTTTTGGGAGGCGTTGATGAACTATGCGCGTATACACGGAGATATCGAGCTTGAAGATCACGCGGAGGAGTTGTTGGTCAGTCTCGACCCTTCAAAGGCTGTCACAAACAAGATCCCGACCCCTCCTCCAAAGAAGCACTCCCGGCTGAACATGCTTGTAGGGAGGAACAGGATATTGGAGTTCCGTAACCCAACTCTCTACAAGGATGACGAGAAGATAATGGCTGCGAACCAGCCTCAAGCTTACGTGCCCGATACTAGATATGTTCTTCATGACATTGATCAGGAAGCAAAGGAGCAGGCGTTGCTCTACCATAGTGAGCGCCTAGCGATTGCGTATGGTCTGATCAGCACTCCAGCGAGGCAGCCTCTGCGGATCATCAAGAACCTTCGTGTCTGCGGTGACTGCCACAATGCTATCAAAATCATGTCCAGAGTTGTTGGGAGGGAGTTGATTGTGAGGGACAACAAACGGTTCCATCATTTCAAGGACGGGAAGTGCTCGTGCAATGACTACTGGTAAGTAGTTTCCCACTGTTACATTGCTGGTGGTGTGTGGCTTGATTGATGATCATGCTTCTGAGATGATTAGGAACTTCTATGATGACCAGCATGATGCCATCTAGGTTTACATAGAGACGACGAGCTCTTTGGCTGGTCTATAGTGTAGTTTCATTTATCTATGTTCAGTTCAAATGGTATAAAACTCTGATATCCACACTCTGTAGGTATTTGAGTAGTGAGATGAATATGATAATTGGCATTGCTGTAGTGAGAATTTCAAGTCACTATCCGTGCATATATTCAAGCGTATTTTTGAATTTAAACTTACCTTCATCATTTACATTTGATGCAAGTATTGCCAAAGTTGAAATCTTTATGTATCCGTAGCGAAGTTTGTGCAAGTTAATAATCAGCTAGAAGAACCATTTTGTCATATTTGTCCTAATTTAACGCGTATTTATGTTCTACCATGTCCACCTCGAAACTATTCAATTTTTTTTTGTGGGATCATTTCAAGAGGTTTCTTCTTGTGTATTTTGAAACTATAGAATCACATGAAAAATGGTTCAAAATGAGACCAATTATATATAATGGATTATTTCATCTGTACCCATTTGTTAGTTATGGACATCAACCAGATAGTACAACCTAATGCCATTGTGGATTTCTGATGTATGTTTGATTTGTAATCAATAATTTGAATAAGAAATTATGAGCAAATGACATTAAGGGTTAGGTATAATTTATGGGCCAAAAGTTTGAGCATTTTTTATAAATGAATTGAACTTTCATTTTCTTTTTAATCTCTATCTTTCCAGAAAGTCTTTAAGTTTTGGCTCTCAAGCAAGAATTCAGAGCTGAAAAAATCAATTCGTCGGGTTCTCATATGGAGTATACAATAAATGTGGTGGTAAAGAGAAAATTCCACCTCACACCAAAACATCGTCGTCTGTTGTTTGTTCCACGTATGTCAAATTGAATCGAACTATTTTAAGACTTACCAAAAAACGATAGTACAGATGATTTTAGAAAAGATTCTAAAGTTCAATTCATCATTAAATATACCGAGGGTATGTTTGTTTGACAAGGATTCTGGCATGGGAAAGTAATCTGATTCTCAAATATTAAATTTCTCTGTTTGATTGGATTTTTACAAAATAGGGAAAGTAATCAGAATTCCAGAAATAAGGAAAGTAGTGCTCTTATTCCCCACAAATCTTAGGTATTCTTTTTCCCTAACTTTTGAATTCTTACATTATTTCCATATTTAACATTTCGAGAATTCAGATTCCAAGTAATCATATTCCCTGACAACACTACTTTCCTGCCAAACAAACAGCCCCGAAAGAATTTATTTATGATTTTAATCAAAATATAACTGACGAGTTGAAAGTTTGGATTCATACAAGAACAAGCATAGTTACATAGATTTGGTTCATTTCTACTGAATTTGGCGTAGCACGATGAAATAAAACATAAATGCACGAAATAATAACACACACACACACCAAACACAAACAGTAGATCTCTAGTATGTAATCATGGTGCGAGTCATCATAGTGATGAACTCATCTGAGTCGATCACACCATCCCCATTCGCATCCACAGCTCGCACCATCTTCTGGCAATCCTGCATGCTGCATCGCTCCCCGAGCCTCCGCAGCAGCTCGTACACCTCCTGCACCGTGATCTTCCCGTCGTTATCCTTATCAAACGCCTGGAAGGCACGGTGCAGATCAACCGTCTTCACCCCGCCTTCCCTCTTCTGCATCTCCACAAACTCGTTGAAGTCGATGAAACCGTCGCCATCCAGATCCGCAACCTCGAATATCTTCTGCACTTCCTTCCTCACCAGATTCCTCTTCCCCAAGGCCTTCAGAATCGCCTGGTATTCCTCGGGCGATATCTTCCCGTCTCTGTTGGAGTCGAATTTGTTGAACACTTGCTTCAGCTCGTCTATAGTTGGCATGTATACAGGCACTAGGCTAGAGGTCTGTCTGTCTCGAGAGAACATCCTCGAGGGCTTCTTCAAGAACTTCTTCTTCGAGAGATTGTATTGCAGGTCAAGGAAGCTGAAACTCGACATCTCTTCTACTTGCTTGTTCGGGTCGAGAAAGAGTAAGAATTAGGGATATGGGAAATTTCAAGAGACTATGTATACATAGATACATGATGAAGAAGATTTAAGTAGGATATGGTTGGAGTTATTCTGATGCTCGAGTGATAACATAGAATAACTTTATTCATGGACTACATAGAAATCACACAATCAAGATTCTTATGTACAAAAAGGAACACAGAAAGTGGAAAAATTGTAAAAAGATGAGAACAGATTCTTATCGGATGGTGGCTATATATGTTTTTACTTGATTCCATCTTCCTACAACATCCCTTCCTTGCAATTTCATCCCTTGTAAATACAATACATGTTCTCTGACTTTTCAAAAGGTGTGAAAAAATAGGTGGAATGCAATGACCTATAGTATTGGTAAAAGTGCAATAATGTTGCATCTTTAAGAATCTGGAAGGCAACTCTGGGGTTAGGCAAAAAGTGGTGTATGCAGTGCATATCATCAAGATGGCTTTCCATTATCCAAGTCCTCCATCACGTCAATATCTTCTCTCGCTGTTATCTTCTGCACGAATCCTGAAACAAAATTCAGGTTTCTGATCCAGTGATCCTTAATTGAATTAAAAGAGATGCTCAATAATGAGAAGTTTGGTGAAGAACCAGTTACAATCAACGAATTGCTCATGCTGACAGAAGATCTGCATTAGGTAGTAGGCCATAGCTAAAGCAAATAGGCAACAGTACAAGGGCAATATTGTCATCTAAGTAAGACGGTCCTTTGCATCTGGTCTGTCTTTCTCATTTATATCCTATTTTGTGGAAGCATATTTAATTCTTAACAAGCTTTAATGTGATAATAGCATGCATGAAAAGTGGAGATTGAAATGTAAGAATGTGGGCATAATTAGGAATAAAGATGTCACTGGCAAAAGATTCAAACACAAGAATACGAGCAAAGCATGAATGACTTCCCAATCTCCGAAGTGATGTTACATGTGTTCTGTAAAAATTGTCAGCAGAATCATGAATATAATATAGGATATAGAGGAGCAACCTAAGTGGAATAACAGGTGAAATACTCAGGAAACTATTTCAGCTAATTTAGGAAACATTTAAGTTTTTCCCCCTCATGAACGATAATTTGTGTATTGCCCTTACAGTTACAGATAATCTTCCTATAGAACTGACAAGGAATAGATAAACATACAGCCAATGAACCGAGATATTTCATTGTGAAAACAAATGCTTTTATTGCACGAGAATAAAGAAATCATTTTGGACAAGTAGTTTATCTGTTACAAACTTCCAAGAAATGGATATCCTTAAACAAAAAATCACAAGGAAATGAATAATCATCAAAACAAGCCTTTATTAATTTTATTTCCAAAAGAACCTTTTGGCATTTGTTAAACCTATGTAGTGTTTTTAAGCAAATATTAACATGGATTACAAAAGTGTTCAGAGCAGAATCTTATGGATCCCAAACAGCAAAGGCACGGTGATTTCAAGCTTTGCATTTTCCTCTAAAAATGATTCTATGCTACCTGAATCTCTCATAATCCAAGTTTGGTAGAAAATCATGAAAATCCCATCCCAAGTGGCAAGTAGAAGAATATAAAAGACCAACTTGAAGGAGGGTCGGGGTAGGGGATTTAGAAACAGAAAGAAAGAGTGCGAAGAAAAAAAGAGGAAATAGTACCTATCCCAAGGCAAGGTATGCATTTACAGATGGTTTCTTTTCCTCTTTTGTTGTAGTAGCTGACTAAACCAGATCCTTGGCAACTACGACACTTTCCAGTCCATTCGTAGACCACTGTCTTGCAATCCTGTAATTCCAAAATACATGTAACTCGCAGTATTGTGATTGATTTAAACAATGCAGTAAAACAATCGAAAATTCTTTCGAGAAGACATGAAAAAAAGGAAAATGCTCACCACATAAATTAGCATGAAAGTTGCAAGCAACGAAATAGACAAAAAGTACATCTAATATATCGTTTGGAAGCAGCAAGTGAGGGTACATGTTGGACAGGAAATCCCCAATCCTGAACTATGAGTTTTTGCTATGCATTAATGTAACAGTGCAGAGGGGAAATATATTCATCATCGACCGATTTCAGGAAATTCCACTAGGCATTAAGATTTAACAAAATTACCTCAATTACAGGATCGCAGCTGAGCCTCTTATCGATTTCATCCGGCGAGACGGGGGCAGAATTGGGATGAGTCATGGGGAGCGGCAGAGCGTCGTCGTCGTCGGTCATATAGCTCTCCCGATCTCGCGCCCATCTCTCCTTGGCATTAGCCTTGCTATTGCTACTACTACCGGCAGCAGCGCCCGAGCCTATGCTAGGCGGTGAAGTATTTCCGATTCCGACAGCGGCGGCGTCGGAAGCTGCGGCGGAATTGAACCAGGAGCGCGGGAAACCGTTGTCGGCGGCCGCTCGGCAGCGGAAGGAAGCGGAGAGAAATCGAGGGAAGGAGAGAATCGGAGGATTAGAAAGAGGAAGAATTGAGGTAGGGTTTATCGGCAACATTCCATATAAGAATATCCCAAAATTTAACGTTAGAGAGATAGATAGTGTAGAGGATTTTGTTGAGGGAGAGTGGACGGTAGAGTCCAAGTGCGGAGAGATTATTGATGAAATGAAATTTCCAGTTTTAATTGCGCCGTGGCGCTTCACACCACTGTACAATCTTTTACTTATATATTCTCTCACATTTTCTTTTCCAGCTCAAGGTTTGACTTTCAAAGGACTTATTTTGATTATCCATATTCACTGCCACTGCCATCAAATAGAAGTTTAGTTTTATTCTGAAAAAATAAACAGATAGATGTTTATGAATTATTAATATTACACGAGCAGTTCATAAAGTCCACTAGCTTAATTCGCGGCAACGATGAATTGATGATAGACGTTTGCATAAATAATTAAGGGAAAATATAGCAAATTAGCAAGTGTATTAGTAAGATAATTTATTCGCGCAGACCATCACTGTTAATCCTTGACACAATAAGATGATAAAAATGACAAGAAAAAAATGTATATACACACATATCTCCATTCCAAAGAATTAATCTCTCCCTCTCAGCATCACGTCTCCTGCGACTGTATTTTGCTAGGATAGTCTGATCATAAAAAATTAATAGAGAGAAGATGCATTAGATTTGTGCAATGTTAAGGATATCGGAAGAAATTAATGTGGAGAGAATAAATTACCGAACACTTAGACCATCTCTTTTGGTGAGAGGTTCGGGAACGCTGCTATTGAGCTTGTTGTGTTGGAGATAACTGCGGAAGAGAGAGAGATCGATGTGAATCTTGAATTATAAACAAAATGAGGATGAAGAGAGAGAGAGAGCAGAAGCATTACACTTGGTGAAGATTGGGAAGCTGCCCCAGCGAAGGAGGAACCGGACCTTCAAACTGATTATTCTCCAAATGCCTTAATTTTAATCAATATATGAGAATTAATTACACAAAGCAATCATAAATAAAATAAAACTGAAATGGAACTGACAGAGTTTCTAAAGCTTTCAGGGGGCTCAAATCAGGTATGACGCCCCAAAACTTGTTGTCTCCCAGGCAACTGAGATCACAATTAGGGAAGTAGGTAGGTAGTAAGCTTAATTTAATAAATTGAAAGAAAAGAAGAAGATTATTAATTAAAAATACATGTGTCTGAGTGCAGTCAATCTAGCTATACTCGGCGAGAGCTTCCCAGTCAATCCATAGCCGGTCAGATTCCTACATCACACAGTACACACACCTTGTGCATGAGTTTACCTTAAAATAAAATTGAAAAGTAGTAGTATTGGGAGTTACAAGGACACAATACGAAATGGCTCCGCCATGGTGCAGTAAACGCCGCCCCATGAATGCCCCACGGGCAGGCACGGATCCCCCGCCCAATCTTCCGGCGGATTCACCATCTCCTTCTTCACTTCCTCCATCGCCACCGCTTCATGTTCATTACTATGTATATTAATTAACCTCAAATTACGAATTAATCTGAAATTAACTACAAAATACCATCTCTTGTGAGAGTCCTGTTTCCGAAGGGCAGGAGCTGGAGGATCTCGGCGGCATTGATGAGGGGCCCCACCGGAGAGGTGGGAGCGGGAGACAAGGTGATGACAAGATTTCCGAAGAGAGGCCAGTTGGTCCCCACCACACCCTGCCCGCTCTCCGTCACGTTCATGTTTTGGATGAAGAAGTGTCCGTTAACTTGGACGTCGAACACCCTCCAGCTGTACGGGCTGGGGTTGCGGCTGTCTTGGAAGTAGAGCGCAATATAGTACAGCCCGTTCGCCAACGAAAACGCCGGCCAGTTCACCGTCAGGCTCTTTCCCCTGCTCGCCGTCAGCGCCGACGCAAACGCCTTCTGCGGCGGGATGTTCCAGAACGCAGTCGGCGTCACGTTTGAATGGCTCGTCACGAACGGGTTCTCGTCCTTGTACGGCTCCCAGAAACGGTTGAAGATGTCGTCCGGGTAACTGCAAATCAGATCAATATTATGATGAATTGCTCAATTTTGATACTCAATCCTATGTTTTACCTGATTATGATATCGTCGTGGGAGCCGAACCTGCTCCTGGCGACGGTCATCAACATGGCTTTGTCGAAGTTGGTGGAGTTGTAGACAGAGCTCTCGAGGTAATGCACCTCGAGAGACGAAATGAAAGGGCTGGAGCCGGCAGCCGTGTGCCGATTCCTAGCCAGACATACGCTCAGGGCTTTGTTCTGGGCGGCCACGACGACCTCGAAAAAGGAGGAGCCGCCGCCGGAGAAATCCTCCGTGGTGTTGACGGTGCTCCACTTGGTGCCGTCGATGATCTGGTCGAACACCGGCGGCGAGCTCCCTCCGTCGAAGCCGCCGTAGAAATATATGGTTTTGACGAGATACCTGGCGCCCCTGATGACAGGGAAACTGTAGCAGTGCTTTCTGGCGTTGGCGTTTGGGAAGAAACGGAGGGTTTGGAGGCGCGGCAAGATGTCGGTGCGCTTTAAGGTTGTGGTGGTGCCCGTTGAGATGAAGTCGTTGTCGGGGACGTATTTCAGTGCCCCTTCTTTGATATCGGCGGTGGCGCCGCAGCTTATCAGGTAATCTACGTGTAGAAACAGACAACATTTACATTTCATGAATTAATCAATTAATGCATGCATATGAGATAGTATTAATTAATGAACCTCTAGGTTGTCGGGCAGCTTGGATTGAGAGGGGGATGCTGACCAGCCATAGGAGGAATACGCAGGCCGACATGGCGGCGGAGTCCGGCGAGAGGGAGAGGGAGAGGGAGAGAGAAAGGTGGTGGAATTTGGAATGGGGATGTTGGACATGGATTTAGGGGAGATGGTGTGCATGAGGGGCTATGCTTCAAGATAGATTGCTACAATTATTGACTAAGTCTTCTGCTTTAAATCCCATTTTTTGATATTACCCTATGTTATGTATTGCGGATGTTTTCAATTTTTAATAATGTGGATAACGGAATGCTTCTAGTGTGTATAAATTATGTGCATTTATCTAATATGTTATCAAATTTTCTCAAGGATCATTAGTGTGTGCTGCGCGGCGCGCGATCAGGTAATAGTAAAATATATTGTCAGAGCAAGAGTAAAATTAATAATTTAGAATTATTAGAACCTCTTAACATAGTACATATATTAATTAATTGTATTATTTGTCATCCAGCGCCTGTAGCTCAGTGGATAGAGCGTCTGTTTCCTAAGCAGAAAGTCGTAGGTTCGACCCCTACCTGGCGCGTTCA
>JAYJMF010000017.1:3254728-3270059 GCA_036873715.1 Salvia sclarea
CAATCTTCAAAATTAGTGGATGAGATTTGTTCTTAGTTCCTATTTTAAATAGGGGATGTATTTTATCACTCCCCTATATATATATATATATATATATATATATCTTTGTGCCTTTATTCCTCAATCATGCGTTGTAGCCTAGCGGCGCGCGGCCTGGACTTAAGTTCTTGTGCCCAACAGAGTGGGTTCGAATCCCAGCAGTGCCTTCATTCAGGTTAGGTTTTTTTTTCGAATTTTAATTGTGTTTTTGTTTTTTTTTTTCATTTTTTTGTTTTTCTTTATTTTTGTACTTTTTTGTTTTTTCTTTTTATACTTTTTAGGGTGCTTATTTCAGTTTTTTTAATTTATATAAATGAAACTATTTCTTATTTGAAATGGCTTTAATAGTTATTTAAATTTGCACTATTAGTTATATAAAGTGACACTTATAGTGATAACAAATAATTATTCGAAATGACACTAATAGTTATTCAAAACGGCACTAATAGTGCAAATTGACACTGTTAGTTATATAAAGTGACACTTATAGTGTTTCAAAATGACACTTTTTAGTTTTAATGTTTAAGGGTTATGTTTTAGTTTTACAGGTTAGGGTTTAATTTTATGGGTTATGGTTTAGAAAAATAATAGTACACTATTTGTTATTCGAATTGGCACTAATAATTATTTACAATGACACTATTAGTTATATAAAATGTCACTTATAGTGTTTCGAAGTGGCACTTTTTAGTGTTTAATGGTTAGGGATTACGGGTTAGGATTTAATATTTAGTTGTTAGTTTAGTTTTAGAGGGGTTAGGGTTTAGTGTTTAGAGGTTAAAACTTAGAAAATAATAGTGCATTATTTATTATTCGAATTGGCACTAGTAGTGACGAGCCCGTTTTTCGGTCTCTTCTATGCTTTCCTTGGCATAGATCGAGTCCTTTTTATGTGTGGTTGTGTCGTGTCTTTGTGTCTGGGAGGACACACGTGAGTAAGGTACATGTGAAGAAGACCGTGGGCAAGCTTGGCCACCTTTGTGGAGAGAAGCAGGAAACCAGAAGTGAAGTCCTTGATCAAGGCGATTTATTCGTCTTCTGGTTGATCAAGTGGAGGTACCGCCCCGAGTTTGGTCAAGACAAGAAGCTGGTTGAGAAAGCAGGAAGCAGGTCGAGCAAGCTAAGAAGGATCGAGAAGGGTAGTAGTTGCGGATAGAGCCGTTGACCGAGGATATCTGCTGCTCAGGGATCAAGAGTCAAGGCAAAGAGATTCTTGCACGAAGTGGTGAAGAGGCCCACTGAAGAGCTCAAGGGGTGCAGGAGCTGCATGGCCAAAAAAGGAAAGTCCCTGCCCAGCGACAGCGATAGGCCAACCACCAGCCCTAACGCCCTCCTGTCAACATCCGTGACCCATTGGAGCCCCAATGCGAACCCTAGCTTCCACACAAAATATAAAAACCGATCTTGGAGAGAGAAAGTCAGAAACACATCATTGAGAGCACATCAAGAACACTTCACTTCTCCAAGAGTTCGGAGGGGTCTTCTCCAGAGCCCACTTCGAGTCCTTAGCTTAGCTTTACTGTTTTCATGTTTTCTTGAGAGTTGTGAGGAAGAAACAAGTCCCTTTAGGTATTTAAATTTTGTATTTATGTTTTGCTTTAGGTTTGGGAGCACCGTTGCTTGCTCAGCGTGATATTTATTTCAGTATTTCCGTTTTCAATAATGTTTTCCTTTACCTTTTTTGTTTACTGCATTTATTTCATATCTAGCTAAGTAGGTTAGCTTGGCAATTGATTTCATGAGCTAGGACAACGGTCAAGGGGATTTGGGAGGTCTAAATGAGCTTATACTTGCTGTGTGTGCGTTCCCGATGCCTAGGGTCTGATTCCCAAACCTTTTTCTTCCCTTCTTGTGGGAACTCGGCCGGTAACACGAGTGGGAGAGGGGGGTGCAAACAATAGCCGAAGCAAGGGAGGGGAGAAATCCCGCCCCCAGGTAGTGTGACATAGGTTGGAGCAGCGGTTGTATTGACGAAGGCTGATGGACCCGCTGACCGCGGTGAGTCCGGCCTTGGGCGTGCCTTTGGCCGGTTGGGCTGCCTAGGACTAAATCTGCTTGAGCCTAATGAGTGTACTGTCTTGGTTTAGGGGTTAGTTGTAGGGGGACTCTACACACTATTCTACACTGTAAGGGTAAGCTGGGCAGGCTGGGGGGTGTACGTGACGCCTTTAGGGGCATCTTCCTTCCTGACCTATAAACAACGACGTATACACCTGGTGAAAACCTTTGAACCAAGGACCGAACCTATTGACCAAGCCCTAACGAAGTGAAACCCTGGCCAAGCTCTTTGTTATTTGATTGTTTCTTGTGCTTTAAGTTTTTTAGGTTGTTTATCTCTTTCCATTTCCTTGCTCAAGTCCGTCGCAACGGACACCTTGCTAAGGAGCAACCCACCTTCCAAACTAGCGACAAATCGAGGAAGCACGCACCCTTCTCCCTTGGGTTCGACCCGAAGCTTGCCACTAGCTGATCCTAGTAAAGGAGCTCGGATTACAAATTTATCTTGGTCGGAAAACGTCGCCCGAGCGATGAAAAAATCACCAAGTTGGTGTTCCTGCCAATATCATACTCCTTTAATTCGATTATGGGATAAATCCAATTGGGCTAAAATCTCACAACTAAACACGCAATCCTAGTGTCCAACTATGAAAGCATGGATTGAGCACAAAGGAGTTGAATCATAAGTTTGGAAGGCAAAAGATATAATTAGAACAACTTATGTAGAATCAATTAGTTCATGCACCCCCTAGGATCATGAGAAGTTTAGCTACTCATGATACTATGGAAAATCAAAGCAATATAAAGGAAGACATAATTGAATGTAGAGAATAAGAGATAAAACCCTTTAATGAAGAAAGGTTGAATATAACTTGAACTTGAATCCAAAGTCGAACACGATGAACAATGAAAGTAAGTTGTAGCGGCCCGCTCCAAGCATGCTGCTCAAAAATGCGAAAATTTTAAAACTTTTTATTTATTTATTTAAAAGTGTTTATTATGATTTATTCCTAAACGTGTTTATGTGACTTATTTAAAATTTTAATCGTGATTATATGATAAGATGATTTAATTATATTTTCTTCTTGTCTTCTTCCCCTTGTCTTTTTCTATTTGTCTTATTTTAAGATTCTCATCATCATGACTACCTATGCCTACCCTACCCTAAGTCTACTATCATCATTACAAAGATTCCCGTCATTATACTACCTTATCCTACAATCCTAGCGATATCATTGTCCCCTCACATGGGAGACATGATCTACCAACTAGGATATTCTTGTCCCTCACACTCTCTCTACACCATCGGTTATACACACATCCTCACACCCCCACTTGCCAACCCCCTCACTCCCCCAACACCTATAAATACCTCATCATCCTCGCTTCATTCTTCACTTCACTCCCCACTTCACTCTCTCACTCTAAAGCTCTGATCTCCCTCCTCTCTTCCCCTTTGGCCGCCGGCCACCGCCTCCTCGGCCTTCGGCCGCCCCCGTGGCGCCATCGCCTCCCTCGGCCACCACTTGGCCAAGGCGTCTCCTCCTTCACCCGAGCCACCCTTGGCTCAACCACTTCTTGAGCTACCCTTGGCTCAACCTAACTTTCCTTGAGCCATGAGTGGTGCGACCGCCATTTTCTGCAAGCGAAAACTCTGTGCAGGGCGAGGGAGGAGAGATCGCAGCTCCTCGATCTGATCGAGACACTGGGGATTTGCCTGACGTCGTGCGTTGCGCGGCGTATTTCCATAATGCGGCGCGGGTGCGACGAAGAGTACGTGAAGTGCCGAAACGGCACACCCTACCAACTGCATCTGAGAAGAGAGGCGTACAGGTCCGACTGCGGGGCAGAATACGTGGTTTATCACGAGGTGGTGGCGACGGCGAAGGAGTGCACCATAGCGGTGGAGGTGCGGTGGCTAGTAGAGTTCGTGCCCATATTGGAGACACATGAAGGCACGAACATTGCACATTTTCTGAAATTACACAACTTTTTTTACAAAAAAAAATACACGAATTTAATATGTCTTATTTCCCCCAAACTAAAATTAATGTAGCAATTAAACGACATCGTTTTGATAACAAATTATTTTATAAAAATAAAAGACAGTATAATTGAACCTACGAGGCAAAAAGTGCAGGTGGCAGTGTTGCCAATTGGACAAAAGTCGCAGGGAAGAAAAAGAAGTGGAAGGGGTTGCACGTAGGTGGAATTATACTGTCTCTTGCTTTTAAGATACTATTGTCATCAAAACGACATCATTCAATTGCCACAACCCACAACAATTTTAATTTGGGGGAATTTTTATTCCATATGCAAGAGAATACAAATGTTAAATTCATGATCTTTTGGCAAAAAAATAAAAACAAAATTAGTGCATTTACAGAGAATAACCCAATTTTTTAACAGAATAAATTCGTGTACATTGCAAGATCACAAATTCCCCAACACACTAGAGCAGACACATACTTTCACATCCTAAGTCACATGTTCTATCTAACCTGACATAATGATTATTTCACGAATTCATATCAAACCCAAACAAAATATTCAAAACACATACATATTCTCTATGTTAGAATGGTAGAAAAGTTTCGAATGTGAAGACACTGGCTCAGAAAATTGTTAATGAAGAAAATCCCCTAATGTCACAGATGGTCTCGTCGTCTCGAGCCACACCATTTAAAATCTAATAAGCTGTTGGAGTCGCACCAAAAAATTCCCAAGCAGCCTTTGTATGAAATTCTACTCCCCCAAAACACATGTAGATGGTGTTTCCCAGCATTTAGCAAAACTCTCCCTTCATTTATATTGCATTTCCTGCATAAAGAAAATGAGATTAATTTAGCTAGCTTTTAGCACAAGATTCATCATGGAATTAGGTAAGTTATGCTGGACAGGGTCACGAACAGCGTAAGTGGAATGAACAATTGAAGCTTTAGAATATGATTTAGAATTTTGCATAGCTAGAGTCATCATGCATATCAGCAGAGTATGAATTATTTCATAATCGGAGATATGTAAGTGATTACGGGGCTGTCCACAAGCAATCATTTTTTAGTTTTCTCCGAATGCAAAGTAACAGGTTGAAGTAATTATAATTCTAGTCGAGCTTCTTCAACCATGACAATGATGCTTTTGACTGGAGCAGCACTACGAAGTCAAAAAGTGGAAAGACGGGAAGGAGAAATTATAATCTTACATGAGGATATGTGGGCATGTAGTAAACTGGCCGGTGTTGTCCTACCGTCATCTGCTGTCCATACTGCAAGAATACTAATTAAAATTACCATGGCGCCTTAAATTGCAAGCACAATCCAAAGTAGAAGAAAATACGACAAACCTGAGGTCCATTTGGATGGTAATATGGCTGCGGCATTGGTGCAGCCTGTGGATTAAACATAACTGGCTGCTGTGCAGCAAAAGAAGGTCCAGCCTGCACAATTACGACCAGCCAAAAATGGATCAGTACGAGTTAAATTTACCTAAAAGCTGATAGGAAAACTATATCAAGATGATGAAGAAAGAGTAACAAGAACGAGATTAATTAAGATCTAGCTTCATTTCCTTCAGTAAACCGGAGATACTAAGGCTATGACAGGTAGTCCTGTACCCAAAGATTTTTCTTTCCAGTTTCTTTTACCAAAAAAAGAAACATGTACTCCCAGACTTCTCTTCCTGATATGTCAAATTTTCCAATAAACTCATTTTCTCTTTCTTCTCCTAAATCCGCTCTTAAAAACACTGAAAAGGTCAAAAGCCCTCCTTACAATCTATAGAATCTCTCAACGATTTAATTATTCGACACAGTATTTCTTTATCTTATGCATTCTTCTAATTTACCATTGTGGTAGATAGCATTACTAGTCATACTCAATGAGTTGATACCGTCCATACATGATTATACCACACATACGTTTGACAGCCAAGTTAAGCTCAATTTACAGAAATATTATAGACCATCTAAATAAAGATAGAAGAGAGATGTGCGAATTCACCCCAGCACCAGCTGGCATGCCATGCAAAGGTGGATAGTAGAAGGAATTATCTGCAACAGGAGAAGACGGCCTAGGCGACTGAAATGGAACGAAGCTTTTAGCATTTGCATTTAATTTAAATTCCTGAAAAAATGTCAAGACAAGTAAGAGAGTTAGCAAAAGATATTTTAGGCATGTCATACTTCCATTGTGCTAGGCATGTAAGTCCAATGCACCAAGGGAGAAGATCACACTAAATTATGAATGGCACTATGCATCAAATTTTAAAATCCTACAGTTCACCTTGGCATTTGGATTAAGTGTTGACTTCTCTGAAGACAACGAAGCAACAGATGAACTAGGAGATAATCCACGGCCAGCAGAAGTTGAAGCACCTCCCCCACGATCGGAAGCAGATGATGCAGAACTACTGGTCCGGACAAGAGAGCTCGCTACCCCTTGTGCTTCAGAATCGTTGAAGAAGCTCCCCTTATCCTGACCTTTGGATGAAACGCGTGATGGATCAAAAGAAGTGGCATTTGCAGATAATCCAACCTTAGGACAGCTTTCTTTATTCCATGAGCTTGAATCTGAGAATGTAATCACACCGATCTTAATGAACACAAAAGAATGAATAACATGGCACAAGGGGAAATAGAGTCTATAGAAATTAGAATAAGCCAAAAGAAATTCAGGCAAATTGTCTCATTAACTGAAAAAAATGTCACCTCAACAACTCAAATAAATCCTACAAATATTTGAACAACTTACGACTAATTAAAAAGAAGGAAAGCCAAAACAGCAACCTCACTTCGAATAAGAAAGAAAAACTCGGTCGAGAAGGATTGCTTGATTATTATAATAGGAAAACTACTGTCACGATGGCTGGCACAAATAAGAGAGTTTGCTCACCCTCAGCTTTAGATGCTCGACTCCTATCATGTAACTGCAAACAAAAGGAAGTTATGGTTAGATCCATCAGCAACATTTTTTAGAAACACCATCAAACTGCAGAACCCTCTTAAGAGACTCTCACTTCTTGCATTTCTTCTTCCCCCCTAGGGTAACTGTTTGCAGGATGTTCAGCATAACCATCCAACATTGAATGATGTGCATCCCTACTAAGAGCAGTAAGTGAAGATAGCCTTTCTCCCTAAAAGGGGAAAACAGGATATATCACTGACAAGTTATATTCAAATACAGCATAGAGTAGATTGGGTTGAAAACTTGAGTATGAGATATAAGTTATAACTCTAAATAAACGTAAACCAGTAAACTGCCAAAAAATGGACAACTATAATGAAGATCACATGCAAGTTATAGCTGTCTTCTTGAGGCTAACAAGCCCTTTCAATGTGCAACCAACTACAGAAGGTGCAAACTCCTATTAAATTAAATCGTCAAACAAGCAGATGTTCATATTGCAGCTTATTCAAACTCCTTCAAGCGATATGAATTAGCAAATGACACCCTCAGAGGTGGAAACAGATACACAAAATGTTTATTTTTACTCTAAATAGAAAAGATCTAACCAAAGAATCAGAGGGCATGGGAGTAAGAAATGGTATATATACATGCTTTGTTTACCTAATTATTCAACATATACCACGAGCAAAGAAAAAATTAGCATCAAACTGGATATATATTACTTATTTATAAGAGTGTGGCTTGAATACTAAACCAATATACCACCCAATCCCTGCCTCCACCAAAAGCATAATACAAATGGTTGGACATCAGAAAATGTAAGGGCAGTTAAGCATAGCCTGTTTGTAGCAGCGAAAAAAAATTGCAGTTATAAAATAAAGATAGTGTGTTGAAAACAATTAAGTTGGCCTCTAGATGGAATGCCAAAGCATGTGGAATTGTGAAATTAACAAGTAATTTTGATTATAACCCAGCTAATATATGGATTAGATGCACTTATTGTTACTATTAGAATTGGGCCCTCATCCCCTTAAAAGGCCTTATAAGGGGGGAGGGTACTCCACTTTATATATAGAGTCAGGAACCTTTACCAATTCGATGTGGGATAGAATGGGTGACTTCAACACGCCCCCGCACGTGTGGGCCGAATCTTCGTCGGACGATCCACACGTGAATATATAGAACCCACATCGAATATCATTTGACCTGCTCTGATACCATATTAGAATTGGGCCCTCACCCCCTTAAAAGACCTTATAAGAGGGGAGGGTACTCCACTTTATATATAGAATCAGGAACCTTTATCAATTCGATGTGGGATATAATAACTTTTTGAATTCTAACAATAATAAACTTAATTTTTTTTTCCCTGCATCGCAGGGGCACAACACTAGTTGTAATCTAATCCTCACTTTGAAATAAAAAGGCGAGTATTTATTTCTATTTATTTACCTCTAGTCATAATATAGGTATTCTCAATTACATTTCACTTTCAATGTAAAAAACACGTTGCTAAATACACCCAATAATCTTGAAAAAGAAATATCAGTAGACCGATATCCCAAATAAACCCATCTGCAAAATAATTGATTACTATTAACTAAAAAATATCGTAGTTACAATCAAGGCCTTAGAAGGCCAAATAGAAAATAATTAAAACAGGACAGATTTACAAAATCAGAAGTTACGGCGATTTTTAGGTAACCAATAAGTTTCCTCACTTGGCCACATAAAAAACCCAACAAAAACTAGCAAATCAGTTTCTCCTTGCTATTTTATTAGGTCATACTTACTGTATTTGGGAAAAGAATATATCATCCTTTAAAATATTATTCAATCAAGAAAAGAAGGAAAAATAAATTGATTGAGAGTAGTAAATAATAAATTGTGCAAGTGAATGAGTTATCCTATAGACCGATATAAGTAAATTAAATCATACTGTTTCAAGATTGCACTATTTTTTTCCTTTCTATTTAATGATAAATGATCTATAATGCATATTGGTTGACATTTGACATATAATTGTACGGTTAGTTTCTACCTACCTATGTCTTTAATATAATTAACCTGATTGACTAATTTATAATAACACTGAATTCTTGATTTAATAATTTCCTGATTGAATAATTCTACTCCTTTCCTTTTATCAGCATTATTATTTCTAACAACTCTTTCCAAATTCTTTTTTTTTCCTCCCAGATATAGACATTTTTCAAATAGAGAAATTTAATGAATTACAGTTTCTCTAAATACTTACGTAACGAAACCTTTTTATTAGCTAAATGTTTTCAAATTTGTAACGACTATAAGTTGAGTTGAAGCAATTAAAGGGTAAAATGTTTGTGATAAGCAGTGCGAGATATTGTTGTTAAATTTTCGCAGTCGAGGCTAACAGTATTTATCTATGAGGATCTTTATTTTCCCCAAAAAAGCAGAGTAATTATTTTTTACGATAGAATTCAAAAGCAGTAGAGATATTTTAGCTGAAGCGCGGGCATTAAACAGTTCTAACTCTATAAATAAACCCTCCATTGCTTTCAAGTTTCTCTTCTTTTAACTGAATTCCAAATTGTCACGCTAATCGATTTTTCAGAGAGAGAAAGGGAAGGGAGATTGAGAGTAGATGACGGTTACTCATCAGAATCATTCACTCCGGTAACGAAATTTTTCATAATTCACATTTCGTACGTGTAATGTAGTTTACTGCAATCTTTTGGAATTGAAACATGGATACAGGTATGAATTGACGATGAATTTCTGTATTCTGGTGCCGTTCTTCACCATTTTTCTCATTGCCCAATCCTCTGCTCTTCAGGTAATTTGTTTTTCCTTCAGTGATTCGGAAAATTCAGAGTGTGTGTCTAGATCTCTCTCTCTCTTTACGTATCGATAGCTATCTATTTCTGTTTAGTGATGCAATTTTTTTTGGACGGCTACAGAGAGGAGAATTCTGCTTGACGAGCAAAAGCTGCGACGCAGGGCTGCACTGCGAGACTTGCCTAGCGAATGGTAATGTCAGGCCGCGGTGCACTCGAATTCAGCCTATCAATCCTCTTTCTAAGGTATGTTCGTCGATGTCGTCGTATACGCACGCCTTTCCATTCTCATTCCAGCTGAATTTAGTATTCGGTATAGTAAGCCGTGAAATTGCGAAATTTTTGGGGTTTCTTGCTCCGTCGTATAGGACTTGACGAGAATCTTGAGGTTGAAATGCTAATCCTAGTAATTTTATGTTATCTGATGATACTCAAAATTTCATTCTTTTCAACATAGTTTGGGAGGAAGTAGCATTTCCCAAGTTAATTACTGATTAATTTTTGGTGATTAATATCTTGATATCATCGGAATTTAGGTTAAAGGATTGCCGTACAACAGTTACACGTGGCTAACCACGCACAATGCCTTTGCTAGATTGGGGGTGAGGTCGGAAACTGGAGGCATAATTCTAGCCCCACAGAACCAGCAGGACTCCGTTACCGATCAGCTAAACGTAAAGCATTTAATTTTCGCCGTTTCCTTTTTATACGTGATTTATTTCGTTCTCATATGAATGTGTGCTGTCGCCGGGAAATTATGTGTTTCGGGGTGGTTGGGAGCGTGCATAAAGACGTCGTCGGTTTTGCTGTTTTCCACTGGGGGTGGATGAATGTTTGTTGGATATATAAATATTTCAAGCAATTGATTATAATTTTTTACTTTTATATGAAGAAGTTAAAGCTTTTACTTATTGCTTTGACAGGGAGGAGGGTGTTAATTATACTAGTAGATTATTATAATATTGATGGGAAATGGTCTGGCATAATTATCAGAACTGCCACCTTTACTGCATAAAATTTTGTGTTTAATGCGGTGGTGGTTTTATAAGCTGTATTCCTAATTAGTAAGAGCGGTCTGCATATCTTAATTATTAAATAATTTTCGTACTTAAACTTGTTCACTTATTTATATGAAGCATTTGGCAAATTAGTGAAAAATGAATACTTGTGCCTTTGCTTTTAATCTTTACATGCATGCTTGAATTATGATCTAAGTATTTGTAGGACGTGTTTTTGCAGTGAATCAATGTACAAACAACGTTCTAGAGTTTTTTATGCTTATTACTTATTAATATGGCCTTTTATTACCCAAAGCAAAGAGACAATGCTGGGAGCTAATTGATTGATTCAAATCAAGTTGATCAATTTAGGAATATGAAGATAATTTCTGAAAATGTTGTTTGTCAATGATTGCAATCTGACCTACCGCTGCTGGAACATAAGAGTAACTGCCTAGTTTGATTGATTATTCTCAAATTTCATTTTTTTGGTGATTATATTGATCCAAACACAAAATGTGGCCACAGATGACCAGTGACAAAACAGAGCTCCGTATTGAGCTTTTCATTAAAGCATATTATATTGGGAATAAGAACTAGATTCATAAGCATGCTGGAAATCATTTTAGCAACCTGAATAATACTAATTCATTATGTTTCTTTTCTCCACCCCTAATAAATTGATAGATAAGTGTGATGATGCTGTTTTATTGGGTAAGTACTTGATTGATTATACAATACCTTGATGGTTTATGTTAAAACATGCACTGCAGAATGGGGTCAGAGGGTTGATGCTCGACATGTATGACTTCGAGAATGACATCTGGTTGTGTCACTCTTTTGGAGGGAGGTGCTTCAACTACACAGCTTTTGTAAGTATATGATACATGGAAGCTGCCCTTATCACAATGGAATGAACTGCATTATGATAAATGTTTAAAATTTTCTTTTACATGCCAATCATTTTGTCCAGAGCCGGTGATGTTGTTGTATAATTGCCCTATTTGATTCTAATAGACTGAGTTTTGGTTTATAGGTGCCAGCTAAAACTGTTCTTAACGAGGTTCGAGCATTTCTTGAAGCAAATCCAAATGAAATAGTCACCATACTTATAGAAGATTATGTTACATCTCCTAATGGCCTGACAAAGGTTTTTAATGCCTCTGGGTTGAACAGATACTGGTTTCCAGTATCTCGAATGCCCAAAAATGGTGGAAACTGGCCTATAGTTGATGATATGATCCGACAGAACCAGCGGTTAGTAGTATTCACGTCCAAATCTTCCAAGGAATCCTCAGAAGGCATTGCGTATGAATGGAGATACGTAGTAGAAAATCAATGTGAGCCTCTCTCTCTTGGAAACCATCAACATATAGTCTTTGGCCATTACTAATAGGGTGATCAACTCGCAGATGGTAATGGTGGAATGACAGCTGGATCATGCCCAAATCGTGCAGAATCGCCCGCTATGAATGTAACGTCAAGGTCCCTAGTACTGATGAACTACTTCCCAGATAATCCAGATGTGGCCACAGCTTGCAAACACAATTCAGCCGCTTTAGCTGATATGATGAACATATGCTATCAAGCTGCTGGTAGAAGGTGGCCCAATTTCATTGCAGTCGATTTTTACAAGGTACTTGTGCATTCAATTAAATGAAAATTTGCATCATGTGTCAATGAACCGAAACGATAATGATGTGAATTCTTGCAGAGAAGTGATGGTGGTGGAGCATCTGAAGCTGTAGATATGGCGAATGGCCAACGAGCTTGCGGCTGCAAGACTATATCATCTTGCAAGGTTTGCTTATCGGTTAATGTCTTTTGCTTATAATTAAGGAAGAAGGGTGATTGAGTGAAGTGTATGTATGTATATGCAGGAGAACATGGCATATGGAGAATGTGAAGCCCCTGAGGCAGGATTTGGTGCAGCACTCAAAAATGAAACCACCTCTGAAGGTTCCAATAGCAGACCATTTGAATCACTATGGTTGGTCAGTCTACTTGTTATGGCTATGATACCCTCATTGTGAATTCAATCTCCAACTTGGTTCTTTCATTTTTTATTCTTTTTTAATTGAAAGCTACTCATGATGAATGATTACATCCTAATACAAGAAGATTGCATTTCTTGATAAGCTGATTTCTTTTGCTAATAGCTGCTGCATCAACATTATGCCTTAGTTGGTGTTGACTATTAGAGCAAGGCATTTATTGTCCTTCAAGGGCTACAAATTATGATGATAGCTTTAAAAAAAATTGAATTATTTGTATTCTGGTATGGACACTCACCCACAAGATATATACCATGATTGGATTATCCAAGATACTTTAGGAATGGGGCAGTGGAACTGGAAGCCACAAAAGGAGCCCATTCTTCAAAATATATTACGAAATTAATCACAAATTTGATTATCCAGTTTGTCTCTACAAGACTGTCTACGGCATTTTCCACTAAGACAGGCTATTTAATGGGAAAAATAGCCCTTATTAGGATTATGCTATAATTGGCTAAAACACCCCCCAAAGAAGTTGGATCCTGTTTTCAGTACTTCTAAATTCTAGAGTATAACTCAACAAAATACAATCTTTATTTTCTACGACTTGGGTTTTATTAGATGCAGGGTTTGGAAAATTTGGGCTTATCCAGGGTTCAGCATCAAGACAATTATCCCCCATATATTGAGGTTGAGGGCTATGTAAAATTGCTGATTAATGTACATCTCTAGGAAATGCAAGTGATAGATTAATTAACTGAGGCAACCATATTAATGAGTAAAAAAAAGAAAATAAAGCAAAAAGGATTTAATTAATTCGAACAGCGCAGGGCTCAAGGCTCTGCATAGGGCATATTAGAATTTGTAGGTAGATGACATGACATGTCACAACCCCAGTTAAACCCTTGGAAGCTTATTATATAATATATTCATACTTTTCTATTAGGAACTGCGCACATATATCGAGACTAATTTGCTTCCTTAATTGAATCATAGCTATAGAATTAATGATTAAGATAATTTAATCTCTCCTTTTCTTAGTGGAATCAGCGCCACGGAATATGTCATCACCCCGTGACATATAGCAAAATAAAAGGACAGCATATTCCAATCTTCAACTTTGTTAGTATTTTTTAAAGCACACGGAGAGGTTAAAGATGATCCACAAATACAATGCTGGCTCTAATCGATGTTCTATTGTTTTAAATTATTACAGTATAATATGCAGGAAAAAACAAAAAAATGGCAGTGGCTCAGTGAGTCAGTTTTGTGTTCACATTTTAGACCAAAACAAAAGCGTCTGCATATTTATTAATTATCTTCGCATCGAGGAATTAATCAGGTTAATCAAGTAGGGAACAAAAAATCAAAGAGTAACTTTAGAAAAAAATAATGATTGGGTGAGAAAACCTCCTCTTCTTATCTCTAAGCTTCCTTGTTTTGTGTTACGCACCTCATAAATTGTTGCGAGTACCATCAGTTTTGCAAATTATTTAAACATAAAATAGAATAGTTCATTCACTAAAATTTTAAACAAAAGTCTAATATCAGACTAAAGAATAAAGATGGTTTACAATCTGAATCAATACACTATCAATAAGTGTCTTATTCTAAACATCAAATTATTTCCAAATATGTGTTTTATTTCGAAGTTACATAGTTTCAATAACGATTGTTCTGAAAGGAATTATATTACACAAATCACAGAGATGGATAATTTTTCTCTTATATCCTTAATTAATAAGTACTATGAAAAAAGTGAAAAGTAATGCTTGGTAGTATCTTTTCAAAATGAATAACGGGAATAACTGAAAATTTTGCTCTATTTTATCCTTAAAAACTAGAATGGTACATTTATTTAGACTCAAAATTAATTCAAAATATGACACTTATTGGGATACAAAGGAAGTACTCCTTAAAATTGTGGATCTTCTTCTTTACTAATTTTATATTAATTATTAATTGTATTGAGTCTCGTGCAATTGCACTTTTGGCCAACACAAATATTTGCATTAGGCCAATTATTTGTCGCTCCTATTTTAAGCCATGAGTCGAGCGAGGGGAGCCGAAGGCGAACTCGGAGCGAGCTCAAAGACAAAATTACTGCCAATCTCATTATCTATATATTAATTGGACCGACCTAACGCAAATGTGACTTTTGGCCAAATATAAAGCTCATGGAAACTTATCTGCTGCCTACTCAGATTGCTTGCGAATTGAAATACTGATATCTTTGTGAATGTGTAGCACTCATTTCGGTTTTCTTTCATTAATTCTCTCTACTTTGAGTCTTTGACTGCATCAATTGCACCACCATGCATGCTTACCTACCTTTACTTCTTTACTATTTTTTTATGTTATATGAGACCGAAGAAAATTATACTATAGTATTCGTTATATGATCTTTTAATTTGGCTATATATACATTAATTAAAAAAAATATATCATTACTGATTCCTTTTATTATAATACTAGTAAGTAGTCCGTCGAAATTCGACGGGGAATCAATTTACGTGACATAAAAGCAAAGAAAAAATATATATATTAAAATAATAATAATAATATTAATAATAAATTAA
>JAYJMF010000017.1:3270519-3290972 GCA_036873715.1 Salvia sclarea
TAAGTGGTACTCTATTTAATATGAAATGGTACTACGTGTATTGGTGAATGGTACTCCGGCCTGACAGAAATGTGCCTTTTTTTTTTAAGCAATATTTATTTATTCTAGTGTTAGTAGTGATTTAATTTAATGATACCTCAATAAATACCAACATGAGTAATAGTATTGTGTTTGGTGGTATCTCAATTTTTTTCTATCAATCCTATTAGTAAAGGGAATTCACAAAAAAAATATTTTTTAAAATTGAATTGATAACGTAGAAATGCTACCAACTTTTAGAAGTAATATCAAAATTTTTGATGACAAAAAGCCTAATCGGCTAATCCTTAACCAACCGACGCAATGCTGCCCCTTTTCCTATCTGCTTAGCCGATGCACGAGAAAATTCATTCGTGCAACAATGCAGTTTTGCATTAATGCACGAGAAACTCCAATATCGTTTTCATACAACATTGTCGTCGAATTTTGGAAAATAGATTTTTGAAACAAAATATTAGTGAGAATATTTGGTCGTTAGCTATTCTCATGGTATTGTGATTGGTTAAATGAGAGTTCATTCCTAGCCAACAGGCAACAGTCATAGGCCCCGCCGTTCCGCTGAACTATTCCATAACTTTTTGAGATGTTAAAATAAGAATATTTTAAACACAAAAAGTTATGATCTTTGTATTATATAGATATAAATATTGGGAGTAGTTTATAAATTATGCATGTGTTCACATCTTTATACACATTCTTTTAATGATCCGTGGCTCCTCTAATTACCACAATCACAAGTTAATGTGTCCATGAAATGATAGTATTGGCACAAGTGAGCATATTTGTGTACGACGGGGGTATTAAATCTGATCGATCATAGTCTCATGACATGTTATCTTGGTTCCTAAGATTAATCGCTCCTTATGAATTGGTTCCTTATGATAAAACACAAATATTTGCGTTAGGTCGGCCTAACAGTTAGACCAATTGATTGTCGCTCCTATTATAAGGCATGAGCCGAGCGAGGGGGAGTCAAAGACGAATTTGGAGGGAACTCAAAGACAAAATTATTGCCGGTCTCATTATCTATATATTAATTGGGCAGCCCTGCGTAAATGTGTCCCATGATAAAATTAATCTAAGACAATCTTAGACTAATTCAATCTAGAATACTCTTGAACCAATTTAATCTTGAGTAATTCAATTTGAAATCTATTAGTATGTTACTATATTCAGAATATATAGATCCATATTTTTATTTTGAAGAGATATAGATCCATAATTAATATGCCATTAATCAATCTACGGGTAAGAAATGGAATTGGCATAAATAGATGTAACAAATAAGGTTGAGATATGCGAAAAGGTTGTTTAAATTTGAATTTGAAATTAGGTAGCACTTATAATTAAAAAGATGGTAAAAAATCCCAACGACTAGAAACAAAATACGGTTCCCTTTCCCTGCATCACAGAAAAGCAAACTTCCATAACGGCACGAGTCCAAATAGGTAAAATAACGCTCCAAAGGGAGATATCTTTTTCAAAAAACCGCCTCGGCCCACTCCCCCGCCACGTGTCATTCCAGCTGTCCCTCTACCTCTTAACCTATCCCAACCGGTAACCGTAACGCTCCCCCCTCTTTAACCGGTTCTTTCAGTTACCCATATCACGCTTTATATACCTCCCTCCTCATCCCCTCTTAACCAACTCCGATATTTTCAAATAACAACTGTATCTATATCTTTCTATTCTCTCTCTCTCTCTATATATAAATATATAGATCGCTAAATTACTCAGTTATTAGAGTGTTAGGGTTTTACCATGGCGGCGGGGAAGAACGACTCCGGCGACAGGATCAAGGGCCCGTGGAGCCCCGAGGAGGACCACCGCCTCAAGGAACTCGTGCACCAGCACGGCGCCAGGAACTGGTCGCTCATAAGCAGGTCGATCCCGGGGAGATCGGGGAAATCGTGCCGCCTGCGGTGGTGCAACCAGCTCTCGCCGGAGGTGGAGCACCGCGCCTTCACGGCGGAGGAGGACGAGATTATACTCAAGGCGCACGCCGAGATCGGGAACAAGTGGGCGACGATCGCGAGGCTGCTTAACGGAAGGACGGACAACGCGATCAAAAACCACTGGAACTCCACATTGAAGCGGAAGTTCTCCCCGGATTCCGCCGCCGGGGAGGAGCGCCTGTCGCAAGTGTTGAGGAGAGCGGATAGCGGCGACGTCTCGACGGCGATGATGAGCGGATTGAAGTTGAGCGCTCCGCCGGAGAGATTAAGCCGCTCCGATTCCGACATCAGCGACTCCGGATACAATGCGGATCTATCGTTTCCGATCGCGACGAAGGCGCCGCGCGCTGAATCGCCTCCTGCGGCGGCGTCCGTTGAAGACTGCGACGGCGAGTTAACCGCCTTGACTCTCTGTTTGCCAGGGATCGGAAGCGCTTCATCTGCATCCGTAACCGCTCACCGCCGCCGGCCTAGCGAGAGCAGTCAGTTTCCGGCGGTGGAGGAAGATGATAGGAAGGTGAAATCGGCGTCGCTGAATCCGGAGTTGGTTGCAGTAATGCAAGACATGATCAGGACGGAAGTGAGAAATTACCTTTCTGGACATGGAGAGAATATACCATGGAGTTGAATGGATTAGCCAGATTAATCATTACGTAGAGGTTCGTTAGACTGTGCGCTGCGCGGTTTTTTGGTGGTTGGATATTAAATTTTGAGTTAATTCTCTGCACAGTACAACGTAAAAGCGCCTAAAAGAATAAATTGCGTGGTTACGAGTCATGGGAGATTGTGATTACGGTTACGATTGGTGTAAATTCTTTCGGAACAACTTTTCAAGTTTTGAATTTCTTCATTTGGTTTCGTTAAGGTTGTACCTTGCAACTGCAAGCAGGGATTTTCAGATGAGCTAAAATGTTCTCTTCCTTCCTTCAACTTCTTTTTGTTTATTTCAATGTATTATTCTTTAATGTTGGGGACGATTGCCTTTTAAAATTCAAGAGTATATTCTTTTTTCCGTCGTCGACGAGCAATAAAAGGAGATTGTTTTTAAGTTTATGCTAACTAACCGATCCATAAAGTTTATTAAACTAACTTACATTCTTATATCTTTAAAGCCAAGAAACGGCCCTATAGAAGAAAATATATTTTTCTATGTTGAATACGTCTCTAATCCGAACAATTTACTTAAATAACTATCTTGGCACTTTTAACATGATCAAATGAAGCAAAACACATTAAACATACAACCAATCCACAACGATCTCCAAGAGTTTTTCAATCCACATCCGTTTTCCAACACAATCTCGATTATCAAGTATATACGTGATGCATTCATAAATTAGAGGAAAGCCAAAGCTTAGATAGTGTAGAGGAAAGACGTATCACTTGTGCTATATATTTTTATAGATTAATATTCACTTATCACATGATCTTTGTCCGTATAGTTACATTTTGGCTTGATTATTGAAAAATTAAACATGGACCGAATTTACTTCATTATTATATTTATAGCTCAGTAGTGTAACGTTGTTGACGGAAACTTGACGAGAACCAACGGAAACTGAAGCTTTGTAATTTAGTCTAACTGAAAAATGGATTAATTATTATCTATTCGAAACGATATCGTGTCCAACATTAGCATTACACTAAGGTCTCGGGTTCCCGTTTTTTCGTAACACGGTCTTTAAAATTTTATGTATCAAATTTAATTATAAAAAAATTAATAATAAAGTAATTGCCAATGTCATATTTATCAATAAAAAAAGGTAAATATAGTATTTGATTTTAATTCGAGACAAAAGATCAGTATTGGGCTACAAGAAAGGCTTCTTAATTGTATGAAAAGAAGGCAAATAAAAGCCCAAACCCAATAGTCATTGCTCACCAGAGGAGGGAACAAGAACAACAAATAAACCAACTAATAAAATAAGAGGAAATGGGTGATTTTAACTATTTTATTATAGAGAGATAAAACTTAATCCATTAAATAAAAAAAAAATAATCATTTTATTTTATAAAGGATAAAATTTAAGCTGTTAAATGAAAAGGATAAATATTATTCATTTTGAATGTTTAGTTATTTATATAACCTTATTAATATTGAAGATATCAAATTCACGCACACGTTTCCTCCTAATCTAATTTAGCAGTTTTCATGGAGATAATCTAATTTTAAAATTCTTCTTATCAAATTGGACGACGTGATTATCAAATCATGTATGTTAATCTAACTTTTTTTGTAATCTTTCTTCTTACTTTTACTGTAATTCAAGCTTAAAAAGAAAAAAAAGAATGAATTGAAGAAGATATCTACAAATCATGAAAACTTAACAAATGATACATATCCACAAATTCACAATTCACGAACATTTATTTATTTCTTGAATTCACGAAATCAAAATAGATGTTTATGAATTTACAAAAATACAACAAAATTTTGAAATTAACGAAATTGAAATTATCAGACAATAACATAAATTCTTGAATTCACGAGAACATAATTCACGAAACAGGTGATTATGAATTCGTGAAAACACACAAAAAAAAGAATTAGAAATTCACGAATACGATTACTTCTTGAATTCACGAGAAAATAATATAAATTCTTGAATTCACAAAAACTTAATTCATAGAAAGGTGCTCATAAATTCGTGAATATACTACAAAGCAATTAGAAATTCGTGAATTGTGTGCTGGAGTATTTGTGACACTCGTGAATTTATTATCAAATACACATAATTTCACGTGTTTAATTTGTAAATGAAAAACAACAAACCAAACTATATATATATATATATATATATATATTAATCGTACATGATTTGAGAGGAAGATGAATTCTAAATTGTAAAACATACGTCATGATGAGTTTTTTCGAACCCATCATCGAAGAAAGGGGGTAGAGAGAGAAGAAAGTGTTACCTAGTCGGATCGGAGGTGGATCCGAGCGACGACAGAAGGGAAAGGGTCGCCGAGAAATGTAACTTGAAGGGAAGAAGAAGATTAACGCACAAAAATGAGAGAACTTTCAAGTATATTTCAATAGAATTCAATCCAACCATTACAAGCAAAATGACCCACTATTTATAGATTACACCCGGAGGGCAAAATCGGTAAATTGGATCGCGTCCGTACAGGGGCAGATCGGTCTTCACAATTCCAATGAACGCCACGTGCGAGGGCAGATCGGTATTTTCGAGTCCCCGAGGGACAATTCTGTTGGAATGCCGCCTTGTACGTGTAACGGCCTCGGGTATCTTCAGTGGTCCTCGTGCTCGTATGCACGGAAGTGAGAGATCCGAGTATATTAGCTCGGATCTCTAATGCATCGGTTCTCCTTAGGGATGGCAGTGGATCCAGGACCCGGTCCAGATCCATTTTTTAGGATCTGGGGCCTCCAAATTTTGGACCCGACGGATCTGGACTTTTGAAATTTTTTTCGGATCCGGATCTGGATCCATTAGATCCGGTCCAGCTCCATCCCAGATCCGGCCCGTGGACCTGCATAGTTAATAAGATTATATTTTATATAAATATATTATATTTATGTTAGTAATTCATTAATATATTAGATGATTTTAAATTTGCATGCTTAACTAATAGCCTAAATGCCACTAAATAATTTGAAATTTTGGTACGAGCTACGGACCTTAGAGTTTGTAGCCTCGAGAATAGCTCATGGCTTGAGGGTGGATAGTTTGGGGGTGGAAGCCGTATATTGAGCAAAGAAGCATCAAATGTAAAATATATAAATATTGAATATTTGTTGGTAGTGGGGGTAGAAATAAACAAGCAAATTAATAAATGTATTTGATATGTAAGTTGTTAAAATAATAAATATGTTAATATTATTTATTTTAAGTGGTAAGTTCTTGTGTTATTGCTTTTGTAGGAAAATAGAGCAACAATCCATAAATTTAAATAGTGGAACTGTTTGTTTTCATAATTATGACTTATTTTGGATTGATGTAGTATTTTATAAAAATTATGATGTTATTTGGATTAATTATTGTGTTGTAGATTTGGATTATTATTGTAGTTTTATTGTTAATTTTAGTATATTTGTTTATTTTAGAGGATAAAATACATGGATTTGGGTCCAGATTAGTGAATCCGCGGATTTCATGGATCTGGACATAGATCTCATTTTTTTGGATCCAACGGATCTGGGTCGGATTTGGATCGAAGTCAAAATTTGCGGATTTGGAACTGGACCAAGCCGGATCCGGTCCAGATTTGGCCTATTGCCATCCCTAGTTCTCCTTCACTGGGTCCGAGCTTGAGGAGGCTCAATTCGGTTCATTGTGATACGACCCGAGATCTGAACTTGAAGACCCGAGCCTGACGACCTGAGATCTCAAGGGCTCATGATATTTTGGATACCTTATGATAGATATGGCTAGTTCTCATTGTCCGCGAACCGAGGTTCAGTTCTTTCTCGAGCCGAGGGAGATGGGATCTCCCGGAGTGGTCGGTTATCTTCTTTAGTGAAGAGGAGGTGGTAAAACCATCCTCATCACGTTCACTCTAAATTTTCTCATTATAGTTATAATTTGATTAGTAATTCAGAAGATAAAATTGTTATCATGGTTATATTTTATCTTTTATTATAAACAAAACGGATAGAAAAGTAAGTGAAACCAATTTTTATTTATTTTTATTTGGATGGTCAAATTTTATTTTTGTTGTAACTTTTATCTCCAATTTTCAACAACACATTGCCCGTTAAGAAAAGTTGCCGTAGTTCCAGACGCTGAGGAAGAAGGAGATGCTGCCCCCATCGTCATCCACGAAGGAGCGTTCCGGTCCACACTCCACATGCCCGCCCCAATTCCCTCCCTCACTACCTCCCTAGAATTGTCGAGGTATTTTCATCCGCACAAGCTATATCGAATCTCGATGCATGCTTAGTGCGCAATATTGGAAATTTTGCTGAGCTGTAGATCTTATCTTTGATCACAGCTCGTTAATTTGTTGGATTGCCTCTTGATTACTGCGTCATTGCGTGTAACTGGAGAATTTGTGATTACTTGTTGTTTGTGTTTGACGTGGGGAGAGATAGAAAGAGAAAGTCAGTGATGTTATAACTAATTGAGTAGATATGGTGTCGTCTTGTTGACGAGCTACAGGACTATGTCAAATTTAAATGGCTAAGATTGCACTCTATTGTTGTATTAATTAGACTCAGTCTGCCTTGGAAGTTAACAAGCTAAGTCTAGGCGTAAGGTTGCAGGTTCAATATGGAGGAATCTAAAATGTTTCACTTTATACCTGCTTACACATAATTGTTTATAAGACTATGGATGAGATGAGAAACGTTGAGAGTTTTTCAATGAATATAGAACGTAGCAAGTTGGTGAAGATGAAGGATAGTATGGTGATACAGGGAACAAGAGGCATTCAGTTCCTGAATGTGAATTTCCTTTTTATTGGTCAAGAGTTGATGGAAGATGAGAGAAAGAAGTTAGCTCAGATGTCAGCTTTGTGTTTTGGTCAAGTTTTTGCTGATCATCTGGCATCATCCTTCCCTCATGATCATTGGAAATTCCATTTCTAGCAAACATTTCCTAAGATTTTTGTTCTGCATCACCAACATGCCAATTGTTTATGTCTCAACAATACCTTTTAGTGATTATTATAAACTACATACAATAAATTGTCTTTGTTTTCAAAAAAATCACCAATATGTAGAACAAAAGGAGTCAATTGTTTTTCCATCAGAGAGTTTCCCCTGTCTAGCTTCTCATGGAATCAATGCTACCTGATATTCTTAATCTTTAAATCTGGAGTCCTATCCAGAGGTGACTGCATTGAATATTAAGCCAAAAATTGGATTGTCACAACGTTTAGCCATCTCTAATCGCTGGTGAAACTGAACAGTGACCCAATTTTCCCTCCCCACCTTTCAAGTAACTTTTAGGTGATTCTCCTCTGAACAGGAACCCGTCTAGAAAAATTTGTTTAAATACATGCAGAGGCTACTTTGAATTTGGGACTGCAGAATCTCTTATCACGCTTGGATTTAACCTGTTCTGATATTTGATTTCATGTGTGACATATTTCTTATGTTCCCTCCATTAAGTGTGCAAGATTGACAGTGTCCGATACATAGCGTTCTTTCTTACTGTTACTTTAGACCACCCTTCATTATCAGCTATTTGATTTCATGATAAAGTGCGAATTTTCAATAACCACTCCTTCTCTTGTCTAGAAACAAAGAACCCAGTGGGCTTGTGATGATCCTGGATTTGTCATTGCACTTAATCTTCTTTTGTCGGTATCTACAGTTGCTTATTGTGCTGTGTAAGAATCTTCTTCATGGCTCATGTTCAATTGTTAGAATTTAGTGGGTTGAATATATAATTATCCTTCCACAAATTTATACGTGTACTTAATGTCGACCTCTTCTATAATACAGCTGTCTTCCCTCTGTTTCAGGTATGATCATAGCACCGATATGCTGTTTTTGTTGTTATTTCAGTATTACTTTTCCACTTCCTGATAACAGGCATTATTTTAGCTACTTTTTGTTGGTACGTACAACAAGAATAAAAGGAAAGACTTGCTATTAAATGTTGTTGCTAAACTACTTCGCTGATTCTGTTGAATTAACTTCCTCACAGAGTGCTTAGACCATCTTAAAGTCCTTCGGCCGTTAATTTTTAATTGGAGATATAGACCTTCACCAATCCAAAAAGAACATCTGTGCATAATTGACTCCATGTTTTGTCATGTTTGATAAACAAAGAAAAATGCTCCCTGTTATAGTGTTACTGTTATAAACCAAAGTTCTTGTTGCCGGATTGAGTTAAGCTCTTCTTTTCAACAAATTGCTGAGAATGAGTTCAGCCCATTTAAGTAATGGCTCCACTCATGATAGATCTGAAGATCCATTTAAGTAATGAGTCCACATAGCTTTGAAGACCAATGGACCTTTCATGTCGAATATCATTAAAATCATAGTTTTTGCACGAGAAATGACCTGATAAATATTTTTTGTTGTGTTTTAACATTTTGTTCCGTTATTCTCTTGATCTTGACCGCAGGTTTTGTATATACTACTAAAACCAATTTGCTAAAGTGAATGATATTCTTTTCTTATTATATCAATGCTGAGTGTAGAAAATGTAGATTATATTTGAACTCAAATCTGTAGTTGAGATGAAGTATTGGACTTACCTTGATATTGGTCAACTCCTCGTTATGTTTGACCTTTTTCATTGAGGTTTATATTGTGTAGTTACAAGAATATTAAGTTCACAGCTGAAAAGATAGTGTAACTGAAAATTTGTGCTGGAACTTTTTTCAGGTTAATTCTTCACTAACAATTAACTTCAAGTTCTCTTATCTTTCCTAATTATTATTTCTTTTATCTGAATTTTGCAAGGTTATTGCTTGTTACTGTATATGCCATGGTGGTAGTGCGCTTATTTTAACTGGTCTCTGCAAATTACTCTTGTTACTCATTTTTATTTGTTCTTGTTTCCTTTTTCCTTTTCTTTGGTGGAAGGTAACTGGTTTTTGTTGTTTATCTTTTGCTAACTTTAGTGCCCCAGCTGCTCTTTGTGAAGGTTGTATACTTGTATGCCTTTGATGTACACTGCAACTCTTTATTCCCTATGTTCTTGTTGCTTTATGGTAAGTGTAAAAGTGGATATCTTACTGGTAACTCCTAAATATATGGCTACTAATTTTTTTGTATGTTTTGCAGTTGTTCATTATTTCTTATCACCAATTTTGGTCGCTCATGGTTTTACACCCGTATTACTGTCAAATTTGCTCTTCATGGCAGCTATTTCCCATTATCATTACCTGAATTTTTTGGGTTATGCAGGGAAGATGAATTTCAACTGAAGAACTTATTTTCATCACTTAGTTTGATGTCAATAATCTAATATCTTTTTCGATATTGCAATAGGGTAATTCAAAGTCATATATAATGATAATTAGCATTCATATATTAATTCTAGGGCAAAGGTGCAAAAAGACCCCTAAACGTTTTCGCGGAGAGCAAATATACTCTTAACGTTTGATTTGGAGCATTTATACCCTCAACCTTTTAAAACTCGGGCAAAACGCCCTTCATCCTTAACGGTACCTTAACACCGTTTATTTCCTACGCCGCCTGCCACCTCGACACCATCACCACCACCTCCACCGCCGTCTACGCCTGCACAACCACCTCGAGACCACCACCACCACCACCTCCACCGCCGTTTATTCCCTAAGGTGGCTGGATGTGAGTTTGGAGCCGCTTGGCCCTCAGACGTTGAGCTCTTGCTGCAGAAGATCAGGCCTTCACTACAAGGAAGCGCAGATAACTTGCTGCTACTGTCGTGGAACACCACCATCCCTCTTATTAGCATAATAGAATAATATTTATATATTTTATGTAAAGGTTATATTAGTCTTTTCCTATTTTGTAGTATTAGGGTTAGGGTTATATACCCAGACTTATGTATCTTTCGTCATTATGTTATTATACAGATTTCTCTTCTCCTCTCTGGTTCTCTATATTATCATGGCATCAGAGCCACCATTAATGGCTTAAAAAAAAATTAAGATACGATGATTCCATGCCGCAAGGGATCTCCGAATTATTTTGGGGAAGTGCCGTAGTTGTATTGGACTACACAACCAATTGGGTTAAGTGCCGTAGGGGATTGGAAGTGCTTTAGTTGTATTAGAATTTTCTTTGAATTAGGATTTCCTTTTCTTCAATTTGCTTTTTGATACCGATTGATGCAATCAAGAAGCAATTTGCTACCGGTTTATTACAATTAGGACGACACAATCCATGCAGAAGCATTTTATTTTTTTTTACCGATTTATGCAATTTGTTCTTTGATAATTGCTTGGGTGTTGTTCTTCGTTTTGGAGTTTATTAGATTGTTCTATTTTGCGTTTTGTTGTTTGAATTGTGGTTTTCGATATGGCGGGTCGTAGAGATGATTCTCTACAGTCGATTAGTGTTCAACTGGATGGCAAAAATTATTCGTATTGGAGTTATGTTATGAGGAATTTTTTGCGTTGAAAATCTTTGTGGAGTTGTGTGACTGGTGTGCGATCTAAACCTACCGATGATAAGGTTGCTAATTTTGCAAATTTAGTTGATATTTGGGAGCCTGATAATGCGAAAATTATCATGTGGATTAACAATTCTGTTACCCACACTATTGGTGCTCAGTTGGCAAAGTATGAGACTGTGAAGGAGGTCTGGGAATATTTGGAGAGAATTTATACTCAGTCAAATTTCGCCAAGCAGTATCAGTTGGAGACAGATATTCGTGTACTTCGACAGAATAACATGTGTATTCAGGAGTTTTATTCTGCCATGTCCTCGTTATGGGATCAGTTGGCATTGACTGAGTCGGTTGAGTTGAAAGCAGTGCACGCTTATATCTCTCGGCGTGTAGAGCAACGATTGGTTCAGTGAACCCTTTATTTAATTATTTTAATTAACTCACATTAGCTCTAATCCAAATTAACGTGGTTTTTGTCTATTTAATTACGTCCCTGTGTTGCTTGGTCTGACTGTACCCCCACTGTATTGGTTTCGCCACTTGTCTCGTATTCTAAATAGTTTTTTTTTTTTTTTTAATTCATTTTTGTATAAAATAATGCAACTATAAGCATGGTGCGAAATAAAAGGAAGAAGAGTAATTAAACGGACCAGTTTGATCCTAATCTAACGTAAAAACATGTAAGAATGTAATATGGAAAAAATGGAAATAAAATTAAGTAATCTTTAAATATAATTAATAATTTGTTTTTAAACACTTTTTTTTCATAAAAGAGTCATACTTTTATGATCCGAATATAGCCTCGTTGATCAATAAGCTCA
This sequence comes from Salvia sclarea, assembly GCA_036873715.1. NCBI lineage: Eukaryota > Viridiplantae > Streptophyta > Magnoliopsida > Lamiales > Lamiaceae > Salvia > Salvia sclarea. Next base: position 3,282,355 of record JAYJMF010000017.1, read on the forward strand.
AATAAGAAATACAGCCATAAATTGTTGCCTAATTTTAGCACATCCTTAAATGGATTGCTAATAGAAAAGTGTTAGAAAAAATAAAAGTATTGTGGTTATGTGTGAATAGAATTTTTGGACAAAAGGCAAAAAGGCGAAGGTTTTATTTTATTAAATTATTTTGATGTGATATCTTATAATGGAGAAAGAAAGACCAAAGATAAGTACATAACCAAAAAAGGAATCCACAACGCCTTCTCATATCTTCGGAAAATGATACAGCTGTGTTTAAATGTTTTGTATAGTTAGTCGGGTCTCTAGCTTTGTCGCTACTACTTTATTTTAATCCTAATTGTTTATGTTGGTATAAGCCAATATATACAATTCAATTACTTATTCTGTCACATAAATAAATTTGACTTTTTGAGTAAGGAGTTGCCATTTGCCTTCGATTTAAATAAACGTAATACGTATAAAACATTAAAACTAGTATAGTGGTTGGTCCCCTGAGATTTTAAAGTGGGAGCAATCAAAATATTTTCTAATCACAAATTATTGCCAACGCGTATAACTAGTAGTATCTATTACTATTACAAATTTTAATATACTTACAGTATCTCAACTTATAAGAATAATTTAATAAAGGATAATATGTTATACACTTTATGTAAGCACCTTATATGAACATCAATTATATTTAAACTTAATTAGTAGATTATTTTTTTATTTTATACTATATTTTTTTTAAATTTCTAATACTTAATAAAGCATTATTGACATAACTAGTTTCACAAATTACATAGAAATCAAAGCTCGATTTGTCATTTTTCTTTACAAATCGAGTTTTATTCACGTATATAAAATAATTACAAACCGAACTTTAATTTCTATGTAATTTGTAAATTAAAATATGCCAATAATATTTTTTTAGATATTAGAAATTAAAAATTATATAAAAAATAAAAAATAATATTAATGTGTAACTTAAATGTAATTAGTGCTCATATAAATTATGCAGCATATCATTCATCTTTACAAAAATATTCAGGCTTAATTTGTTTTCACATTAATCCTTTTATAATCGGAAAAATTTCAAGATGTAAAAGAGTGTAAAAAAGAGAATCACAGAGTGCACATCTAACTAAAAGAATACCATCAAAATGTTAAGCATTGTGAGATGTGCTCAAACACATTAATCAAAGATGATTTAATTAGACAAATACAATTTAAATAATAACATAGAAAGACCTGTTGATATAAATTAAATTTATGCACAACAGCTACTGCATGTGCTAATTAAATAATATAGAAACATTAATCTTGTAATTATTCTTCCAAAAAGTTTAATTACCATCGTTTTGTGTCGCCAAACGGATCACGTTACGCGCCACCCTTTTTAAATTTTTTTCCACCCGCGGCAAATTTCACAAAGAGTTGCAACTTATTTCTCCCTCAATCTAATTTATACCCCACAATAGCAACTCCAAAACAAAACAGAATAAAACAAAACAAAACAAAACAGAAAAGAACAAAAGAACTTTCACCCCACGAAATATATTGAAAAATAGCATCATGCAAAATTATTATTATTATTACAAAAAATTTGCATGAACTTTGACTAATTTCTGTGTTTTCCCAGTCACTTTAGATCATAAGAGTACCAATGACACAAATTTTCTTTTTGTTGCAATTTTTTGCAAAAGTTAAAAAACATACTTGTTCCGTCCCTAAAAAATGTGCACAATTTTCTTTTTTATCGTCCATCCCACAAAAATTATGCCATTTCCTTTTTCTGGAAACTTACTTTATGAAGCAGTAATCCTTAACCTAATATACACATAATTTTTCAATAAATGACTCTTTCTCCACTCAAATTCACTTTATCACTCATTTTATTAAAAGTCGTATAATTTCTCAATGTACATACTTTTGCATGACGAGAAAAATCATGTATATTAATTACAAATTATGTGAAATTTGCTATTGCCGTATATAATCAGATTATTCTAGGAAAAAAAACATCTTTCCCATCGTCTCTCCTTTTGCAGGCCTTAATGCTTGTTGGGCTTGGGCTTTATTTTATTCATTTCCTTACATCTGTTCCACTAATTAATTTTTTGGTAACAAATAATCAAAAATTGAAAGCAGTAGTTTGTGTTGTGGTTCCGGTTTTATAATGAATAATATTGGAGAAATAATAAATATAAGAGATATTAGCCCCTAAATATATGAACTTTGTCCGGATTCTGGAATTGCACATGAGTTTTAATTTCTGCCTCAAAATACACGAATTTTCAATTTTTCTTAATTTTTCCACGCGACTAATTTCCGGCAAAATCGATACTTACGTGGGACACCGGAAATGCTAAGGTGGACAAATCGCGAAGCCCTAAACCCAAGGGGCTGTTCAAACGAGATAAATAATAATAATAAGAAGAAGAAACGAAGAGGTATATTTGAACTCTAATTAATTAAATAAATGAAAATAGTGTACTTTAAACCAAAACGAAGTCGTTTCATTTAAATAATAAACGACGTCTTTTAATTTGCCGGCGTTTCGTCTACCTTAGCATTTCCGGTGTCCACGTAAGTATTGATTTCGCCGAAAATTAGTCGCGTGGGAAAATTAAGAAAAATTGAAAATTTGTGTATTTTTAGGCAGAAATTAAAGCTCATGTGCAATTCTAAAATTCGGGCAAAGTTCATGTATTTAGGGGCTAATATCCCAAAGTAAAATATGGTCTTGGAAATATCAGTCAAACCCACAAAATCTACTTTTTTATGTCGCGATTTATTTCTTTATTTTTTTGTAGCGACTAATTACATTGTTTAGCATGTTATTATGCGTGACTTACTCTTCTTTTTTAAGAAAAAAATTGTCAATTAAATTACAAAATATACTACAAAATGCAATTATGATATCACTTTTGGATATTAGTATCCAATACTTGAACTTTCAAACTTTTACGATTGGGCTTACAATATTCTTTCGGCTGCCAAAACCAATATTTTTCCTATGTAGACTTAAAATTTTGAGCATGTCTGATTTCTAAAGTGAAAAACGGCGTCATCTGATGCGGGAGTGGGAAATTTGAATTCTATGTAGGAAAAAATCGGAGCCGACTCTAATCTCCATCCTCCAAAAAAATGGCATGAATCACAATTGAAAAAAATTGAAAGTTTATGTATTTAATTGTAAAGATCAAATAAATTGTGTTATTGCATTTTTTAGTGTAATTTGTGATTTAATTGTCAACTTTTCCTTTTTTTATCAGTTATGAACATTTAGCACTATTTCTTAAAGAGTGTCTAAGCTGTAACTAACTTTTGATTTTCAAAGAATTAGAAAAATGTTTCCGATTCTTTCCCACTACAAGGCATTTATTTACAAGCTCTTGTTAAGAAAACAAGTAGAGACCCCAAACTTACCTCATTCCTCACTCCAAAGCATCATAAACTCTACTAATGGAAAACAAGTAGAGAAACTTCACTGCATAGTGAGAGAACAACAGCAAATCCATCTGCGTAAAAACGGCGCCTCATCGCCCACCCCATCTTCTTCTCGTGACGAGGCACCTGAACCGAGAAAAAATTGCATTTAGACTCGAGCATAGAAACGGTGCACGAGCTTCTACGATCAGAAGAAGGTGATGAAGCCTCGAGAATGATGGCCATCGCTCGAGAACTCTATGTTGCGTTACAACCCACTTGGTGAAATATAGAGAGAAATGGACGTGTTCGAGAAAAGAATAACATGAAGACGTTCCAAAACTTCGTTCCTAAGAAGAGCTCGAAGCAAATCGTAGGTCTTAAGCTATGAAACTATAGGGGGCTCAAATAAGCAAGAAGCAAAACAAATATCAATTTCGTAATATAGTTTCAAGCTCGATGATATATTTTAGTAAAGAGAATGGTTTCTAAAATGAAAGCTCATTTTCTAAAATGAAGACGAAAGAATAATTACCAAACATATTTACCTAAGTGTTGCCACTCACTACACTCATACATACAAAACTTTCACATTTAAATTGTGATATGCTAATTAGGTGTGCATCCTTTTAGGGGATATGTAATTCATAGCTTGGATTTACAACACATAGCATTTTGATTATTTGAAGGATTACATGATAAAAACAAACTCAAAATACTAGCTGATGAGAATGTTTTGAATGTTATCCCCTAGCACAATTGCAATATAGCTTCTTGGCTTTGTAATACAAAAAGTATCATAAATAAAAAGTAAAATTAATGAAGGTACTCACCCGGTTATTCCGCTATTGGATCCTCCAAGCTTGATGCATGTAAATTGCCATTTTCCGAATTTCTATCAGCGTCCGGAACAGTTAAATTCTGCACAAGCAGCAGATGAAGGTCGAAGATTACTACTCAACCATGATGTTCTTCACTCAAGGATCACAAAAGCAAGAATATCAAAGCAGTCGCAAACATTTTTGATACATTCCACTATACTTGCATTTGAGAAAACTGAGAAAAGTCTCGAATATCTCTAAGGGAGCATACCATATGTCCATCGTCACCATTGGGTGAAATTCCAACACCAACATCACCAATCTCTGGTGCTGCTTTGTCAATTTGACCCTCTAAAATATTATCCTTTACCAAATCAACATTGTCAACAGAAGACACAGGTTCCTCTTTGCTATCCTGCAGCAATGGAAAAAGTTATCCATTTGCAGGAAAATTACATCATAATCTCTATATAGACTAACCATTAAAAAAGGCGACCAAGTTACCTGGACCTCGCCGGTTTTGTCACTCAGCTTAGCAGCAATTTCATGAAGCCGATCAATGTCCCAATCAAGAACCTTACAGACAGCTCGCCCGAAAGCTCTATGGGCTTTCCTCTTCTTTGTTTTGGCAATGGTGACTGAATGTTGCACGAGCGGCAAGCAGCCTTTGAATTTCTTCCCACTATTTTTCCCACCCGCAGCTCCACAAACCAGACAACTAAACTCCCCTTCGGAGAAATTCTTCATGTAATACTCTCTCAACTCCGTGCCCTCTTCAAATACCTTAAAGAAAAAACTGTACTTCTCCTCACACCCGCTGCCTTCCTCCATCAGTTCATCATCGTCATCACTGCCACTATCTGTTTCATCAGAATCATCATCGGACTTATTAGTGCTGAAGAACTCATGGACGACCTTAAAGGCACACTGATGGGCATGTCTTGAAGCCGAAATCAAATGTTCCTTGGTGGAGGGCACATGAGCTTTTAGACTGGATTTTTCTGGAGTAGCCCAGCCGGTGGTGGAAGGCTGATGTGGAGGACTAGGGCACGGCCATTCAGCTTCCGAGGGCGGCTGCATATGGTGGCTGGTGGTGGGGACAGCAGCCGAGGTGGAGACAGTGGCAGCATCCCCTCTCGGATGTACTTCAATTTCAGTCTTATCAGCATCTTGACATGTCGAGGAACTCTATACAAATCAAAAAATTCGAGAAATTCACCAAATCGATCATCAAACCCCTCAACTTCAAGTTATCAAAGTTAACAACTAAAGCAACTCAAAAGAAATGCACACGCATTTTCAATCTTCCTTCACTTTCATGCTTGACTGTATAAATATAGCAATCAATCTAGAAAGTGTCTTAGAAATGAGCAAATAGTGTAGTGGCATATGCTTCCAAAATTCACTTACTTTTATAATCTTTCACTACTCAACTCCGATTCAACAATCAAATATCAGCAAAAACAGGAACAACGTATGAATTATTGCGAAATGTATGAGTTACAAGGAGGCTCCTGATTATTTAATTTCCACTTTCAACATCATCAAGAAATCGTATTCTATTCAGTTAGCTTCTCAAATCTATCGCCACGTGAAGCATGTACACATGAAAACAAGATAAAATACGAGAAATGTAAGATCACCAAGGCCACAAGATAACAGAAGATGCTCACAACTGTCAACCCATCCGATGCAGGCTCATCAACATCGACACGAATATCTACCAAGTCTTTACTAGCAGCATCAGATGCCGGTTCTTCTCCATCCTTTACAGAATCAACATTGTGAGGCAAAGCCACTAACCACTCCTTGTTATCTATATTGCCATTCCTCTGCATTAACACAAATATGTCTTCACTTCTAGCCCAAAATGTATCAAAGTCGCTAAACAAACTAGATAAACTACAGGTTAAATCATGAATTCTACCCCTTTTTGCAATTACAAAACGTTATTAAACCCTAAACCTCAGTTTCTCCAAAAACATTAAAACACAGAGCAAAATTGGGTAAAATTCGTGATTTAATCTGCAAATTTCCCAACAAATTGGCCATAGTGAAGACTAATTTACCTCACTCAGCTTAGAAACAATCTCGGGGAGGCGATTAATGTCCCAACCAAGAACCCCACAAACAGCTCGAGCAAAAGCCCTATGCGCGCTCCTCCTCTTCATCTTCCCATTGGCGATCGAGTGCTGCACGAGAGGCAAGCAGCCCTTGAATTTCTTCGTCGAATTCTTCCCGCCCACAACAGCTCCACAAACCAGGCAACCAAACTCCTCCACGGCGAAATTCTTCTCGTAATACTCCTTCAATACATTATCCTCAAACAATTCCTTGAAAATCCCATACTCCTCGTCGTCATCGCTGCTCTCTATCTCACCAGAATCATCGCCAGAGCCGTTGCCAATTAGGAATTCGCGGACGGTTTCGAGCGCGCGGCGATGGGCGGTTTTAGCCGCCGACTTCGATTGATCTTCTGCGGAGAGAGGGGGAGGCTCCGGAGCGGCGGCGGCGGCGGGCGGCCACGCGGTGGGGGAAGGCGGGGTGGCGGGGCAGGGCCACTCGGCGCCGTGTGAGGAGGTGGAATTGGGGAGTGTTTTCCGCCTTTTGTTTCGGTGATCTGGCTTCTTGTTCTTGGAGTGGGTTGCTTCTGAGGGCTGGAGGTGGTGGTGGGTGGCGGCGGCGGCGGGTCTAGGGGGGCCTTGGTGCCAGAGGGAGTGAAGGAAGACAACTTCATCTCGCAGCCGTTGCTCATACAGCGGATCCATTGAAATGCAACAGTGAAAGCTTCAAATTTTCTCCAAACTAGTCGAATTGATTTCGATGTTAATCGTTTGCATTTTACCTTTGAAAATATTACTACTATTGTTTGTGCTGTTAATGGAAAGTTTGTAGCTATGGACTGAGACAGGTGATAGACTGATAGCCTATAACAAAAAGGAGAAAAAGATAAACAAATTAAATTAATATACAAACATTTGCGTTAGGCCGACCTAACGTTAGATCAATTGTTTGCCGCTCCTATTCTAAACCATGAGTCGAGCGAGGGGGAACCGAAGGCGAACCCAGAGCGAGCCGTAAAAGCATAATTGTTGCCGGTCTTATTATCTATATATTAATTATCAAAGACGAAGCCGTAGCCGTTTGTTGTTTGTCGCCCCCTATTATTGTTGTCACTCTCATTATTTATACATTAATAGGGCCGAGACTAACGTTAGGCCGGCCTAACGTAAAAGTGACATAAAGTATTTACCGAGGTTGAACTTAGGTAAGGTCTTGTGTGAGGACCACTATCGATACATTCAATTGGATGTGGAAACTAACGAACCGCACATAAGGTCGACCTCATAGGAGTTTTTGTGTTTATAGATTTGAAACTCAATCATTATTTCCGACCACCACAAAGGATGGTGAATTTTGCGGCCGTTTGACATCTATTTTCGTCAATTCTTTGAGTAGAAATATCATACCTCCCAACGGGCAGTAGTTTTATATAGAAAAAACATCATATATAGGGAGGGAGAATACACTCCACATCAACATATAAAATGTGATTTTGTGATGTTGTTTCGATTTTTCAAATCTACTTCTAATAATACACGTAAGTTTTAGTTGATCGCAATTTTAGTTTATACGACTATCAAGTGAGTTCGGGTTGTATTTACAATATTCATATGTTTGAACTAATCGGTTTCGATTATTGGTCTAATCAAATCGAACTGAAATCATACCAAATGTTCGTTTCGTTCAACCAAACAATTCGACTATCGGTTAAATTTTCGAAAGATATTACGAAAATAAATTAGTTCTTAATCTACTCGAATTATGAAATAGTTCGATCTTGGTTAAATAATTTTACAATTTATTACCTCGTGAAATAAAGAAATCCAAACCATTGAACATGTTATAAATATTGAGAGTTAAGGGAATTGAGATAAATAGGAATGATGGAATATAATAGAACTCTATTGAAATAAATAACCAACAAAGAAAAGAAGAAAAATACTCTCCTCTTGTGAGGCCTACGACGAGAACGTTGTCTCTAACTCATCTAAACGAGGCTTACAGTAGATACTGAACTAAACAATATTCATATGATAAATCCTAACCCTAACTCAATGACTATTTAAAAATCCAATGACTTGAGGCCCAAGTAATAGCTTGAAGCCCACAAGAAACCTGATTTAAAAAATAAAAAATAATTATGACTAATATTAATTTCTATCGATTTATAATTCACCATGCCAAAATTCGAGCTGAAATTTTAAACTAACTCTTCCTAAGAAAAGATATCGTAATTAAACATCTTCTCTATAATAGGATTTGGGGCCAAGCCCTCCAAATCATCCCCTCATTCTCCCATACATTGACACATCATATTTTCCTTAT
>JAYJMF010000017.1:3308518-3342174 GCA_036873715.1 Salvia sclarea
ACTGCTTCCTATCACGTCTCCGTACACTCTGCTACCGACCTCCGCAATCGGTTTAGTTTCAGGCTTTGTAGCAGCGCATTCGGGCTTCTTGGCGCCGTAAGGTTCTCGCTTGGTGACGAGACGGCCGGTGGCGGGGTCGTAAACAGTCTGAACGGCGGGAGAAGATGAGTCGGCAGGAGGCGGTGGAGTAGGGTTGGAGTGAGCAGACCAGCCGTATGTGGTGGGTTCATCGGCGGCGGCGGCGGAGGAGGGTAACGGACGTTGGGGAGTGGAGTGGAATTTAATTGGGGATATGCAGCAGGTGAATATGGGATTAGGGTTTCGGATGGAGAGAAATCGGAGGGCTTTGCAGAGGTGGAGCGATCGGAGTGTGAGCATGTCGACGGTCAGCTTATGGTCAATTGGGGATTAGGTTTCCTAAGGGTTTTTTTGTTAGATAAATGCCCGGGAAAATTCGAATCAAGCAATCATTTATCCCAAAATACATAATTCAGAAAACAAATAAACAAAATGAGAAGAAACTAGTAAGAATTTTTTAAATTTTTTACACGTGTTAGTAAGACTCATAATACTCCCTCCGTCTCACCCGACTTAACTCACTTTTTCTTTTGGGTTGCTCCACCGACTTGACCTGTTTCATTTTGAAAAAAAAAATAAAAAAAAATGGACAATTAGTGAGCTAAAATATCCATTTGAAATCTTAATCCTCATTAAACACTCACTCCCATTCCATCTCTCTTCTCTATCAGACAGTTAATTTCAAAAGGAAACATCTTTTTTGCCCACTTTCATAATACTATATCTTTTTTACCCAAATCCATAACAATACATCTTTTTTGCCCACAACACAAAATATTCCCAAAATATCCCTCAATTCCTTGGTTTCTTTTATCAAAACTATTTCCAATTATTTCAAAGCGGAAATACAAAGAGTATAATACCAGACCCAACATGCTTCCGTGAAAATTAAAAATACTCTAAACCAAATTGTACCTTCTTGACCGTTATGCCTTCGGGTTTCTGCTCGTCTGGACTTGCGGTGTTTTACAGACGGAGACCCTCAACGCCGAACCCCTGATCGCAACCGGTGGTTACCTACGCACCACGAACCTCCCCACGATGGTATTCAGGGAATAAGGTTTTTTAATATAGAATAAATTTAAAATAAACTTGGAAAGTTGGGCAAAAGCCTTAAAAGACTTAAAAGAGATTATCTTGTTCAGCTACCTATTGTAGTTGTATACTTGTATGCATAAAATTAAAAACTTAAAAGAAAATAACAAAAACACTTAAACTAAAAAATATTAAAATTACAAAGATAGGTTTTGAAGAAGTTGAGAGGATATTGTGTTGAGAGAAGTTCTCGAATTTCTGATATGCTCCATCTTCCTCAATCTTGTGTTTTTATAGAGGTTTGAGACCCTCTATACTCTTGAATTATTGGCCTCCGTCTTTTCTTCGTGGCCAGCTAGTCGATGGTGAAGGCTGTCTCCCGCCGACGGTAGGTATAGATTCCTTCACATGGAGCTGGTCTCTCCTTCCACTTAACTTGTGGATGCTGATCTGGTGGTAGGGCTGGCTTCTTTACTGTTTACTCCATTATTTGGTTAATGGAGCACCTATAGTCCCACCCACTTTGTCGTTTTCTTTTAGTGGGTAGTCTCCTGTATTTTTTACCCATCCCTGTCGTTTTCTTTTGGTGGGTAATGATGACTCGGGGTCACATGATCCTTTCTTCAATGTCGGGAATCTTTTGGTGCCCGAAGCATCCTCTTTTGAGGAATCCTATGCTCCTCATACTCGTTGGACCGGACTCTTTGTTTATCCGGTCTGGGTCCGAAGCCTTTGCCAAACTCCGGTTCCTTCTGGTTTGAACATTCATCACAGATGTGATATGTCCAATGTCCGTTATGGGCCATGTTGCAGAATTTTCGTTGAGTCTCTTTACTTCCAGCAATTTTGTTTTTCCAGAGAGACTCACGTTTGCTTTCAAATGCTTTTTCTGCATACTCTGTGGATTTTCCCGTCATAGTATTGATCAGGAAAGTGCCCAGTTTCGCATGATGAGCAAATTTGAAGCTCATCTTAACCTTGTTCATCTCTGTTAGACAGACCTATAATCCCCACACCCTTCTGGTGGAGATTTACACTTCATTGAAGGTGCAGGTTGCTGAAACACCTTTTCCTTCCTTGATTCTTTTCAGGGCAAACTCATCTGGCCTTCTAAGTTTGATGAAATGAAAGGCCTTGTGATTTCCCTTGCCTGTTGGTTCTGGGGCTACACTGAAGAAATACAATTCCAGAACATCTCCCCTTTTGAGAGATTGATTGTTGGACCAGGCGTCATAGACAGTTTCTAGGATCTACTTTGGCAGACCCTGGATTTCTGTGAACGCCGGTGATATGGTATAGATTGAGGCGAGCGCCCCAAAATTATACCACTCTCTAACTTCGTGTGGCTTTGCTCCGGGAAGCATCCACAATCGAGGATATTTTCCTCCGATGTCGACCCGACAGTAGCTCGGATTAAGGCCATGTCGAGTGTTGGGCTTCTCCAATCTAGATTGGTAAACCTGCCAAAACGGAGAAATTTCAACCACATTAGTCTTAACCTTAGATTTGCCTGTCAGAGGCCTAAGGTTAAGATCTCCATCTTTTACCCAGAGGTGCTAAGTTGATATAAGACTTCAGGATGTGAGTCCTTGATCTTAGTTTTTCCTTGAGCATCCGGCGCGACGGCTATATTCTGAAGACTTGTGCTAGGGGTACTCGAATCCTCTGCTACAGGTATTCCGCCTTGTACGGTAATTCCGACTTTTACCAGGGGATCCCTGATAGCGCGACGGAGCGGCCCTTGTGTAGCGTCATGAAGATTACACATCTCCAGTCTGCTGCTTGAGATTAATTCGGATATCACTTGGATATCCGAAACTTATAGTTTTCCAAACGTAAATTGGCGGATTATTGCATCCGACCAGGCGGCTTGGAGCTGGTCAAGCTTCTCCCGAAGCTTTCCCTGACTTGTCGTGATTAAATCCACTTCACGTGGATCCATCTCTTGTGAGGAAATCTGCAAGAACATTCTCATGAGATTTCAAAACAACAATATCATAGACATAATATTGACTTTCACCTTGCCATCTAAGCAGTCTAGATTTTTCAGGTTTAGATTCAATCTCGTTCTTTAAGAAAGCCTTAACGTTAGTGTTATCGACTTTCAAAGTGAATTTTTTAGCAAGTAAGAAGAGGGGCCATTTTTTGAACGCCCTTCTAACTGCATAAAATTCATTTTGGTTGATGTGCCACCGGACGACCTCGTCTTTGGTGAATAGCCCACTACAGTAGCGGCATGGTTCTTCACCCATCGGAGTAATCTTGTTGAGCACTGCTGCCCACCAGTAGTCACTCGCATCGGTATACAGGACCAACTCATCTTCATCCTGTGGGATTGATAACTTGGGAAGATCCTTGCAAATTTCCTTAAGTTATTTCACCCCTTCTTGATGCTCCGTTGTCCAAACAAATGGAACATCTTTCTTTAACAATGGGCTAAAGATCTTTCTGTATTTTGCGAGATCTTTGATGAATATTCCCGCAAAGTTAACAACTCCCAGAAAACTTTGAAGCTGTTTCTTTTCCTTTAATTCTTCTGAAAAATTTTGGACCTTCTCCACAATGCGGTCCTGTAAGATAATCCCAGATTCATCGATTTCCACTCCCAGAAACTCAATTTTTCGAGTAGCGATTACTGTTTTCTTTTTTGATAAGGCTAGTCCTTCTTTGAAACAAACATCTGCAAAGATCTGCAAATATCTGATATGTTCGTCTATATTTTTTGATGCAATAAGGATATCATCAATATAGACAAACATGAATGAAGAATAATCTTTGAAAAGATGATCCATCTTTCTTTAGAATATCTGTGGAGCATTAGCTAACCCCATTGGCATGACATTCCAGACATAATGTCATTGCGGTGTAGAGAAGGCTGTAAACTTCTTGCTTCTTTCTTCCATCCGGATTTGGTAGAATCCAGACTTGCAATCGAACATTGAAAACACCTTAGTATTTCTTATGCAGTTGATAAGATGATCTCTACTTGGGATGAAGTACCCATCAAACTCCAGTATATCATTAATCCATTTATAATTAATGACAAGTCTGGGTTTACCTCGTTTGATTTCACCATGATTTCTCACCAGAAATCCCGGACTGCTATATGGTGAACTTCCTTCTTCGATGAACTTTAAATCAAGATGTTCCTTGATTATTTCCTGTATGTCTCATTGATCAGTGATGTTCATCAGGATTGGTCTGAATCTGACAAACTCATTTTCCTTGTCTTTCTTCAACTTCAAAGTCGCTTTGAGTTGATTTCTGTCCCACCATGCCAAAGGATTTTCGTTGTAGCGACGTTTGATCTGCCTTTGAACATCATTAAGAGACACCTTTGTATCTTCTTTAAACTCTTGATGAGAGATTAAGGATACATTGAGGATTTGGATCTCCTCATCTTCAAGATCGTCTGCCAGTTCTTCAATTCTGCGCTTAAGCAGTGCTTCATTGAATCTCCGTTGATCTTCCATCTTTGGGTAGCGAAGTTTTCCTTCCTCACCACGCTTGTTGCGAAAACCTTGAGGCATTCTTCGATTAAATGCCTTCTCTAACTGCTGAACAATGATTTTGTGGTCACACATTGTTGTGAACACCAACCGTCTTTGGACATTATTCTGCGTGTATTGTTTGAACAGCTGTAGGAAATTGTTTACTAGCAGGATATCAGCTCCTGTGTCGTGGAAATAAATTGGTGGAGTCTTAACCTTATACCAAGGCGTTTGCCCTACTCTACCAATCATTATTTTTGCCTCTCTAACTCCTTTTGATAAGAGTAAGATTTTCTTTGAGAAATCTCTTCCAACAATTCGCGGTAGATCCTCTTCTACCCCTACTGGGAAGCACTCCTTCTTGGCAATACAAATGCCTGCTCCTGAATCAATATAAGCCGCAAAATATTGCGTCCTGTGTTGCTCATATATCATCCCATCCCAATAGGGATGTATATGGAGGTTAAGCTCGTCATCCAATCAGCAAGCGTTTTTGCCCAATCGTGATCTCCATTCCATCATCCGTTATTTGCCATGGCTGGTATTTGTCAAGAAAATCGCGTCCTAAGGTAAGGACATCAATTTCCTTACCTGCAACTCCTTCGAGGCTAATAATAAAACCCCCATGTCTAGCGTTCCGTGGAATTGGTTGTCCGCCACTCGTAGATAATACATGGTGTTGCAAGGAAAATAATTTTTCCTTACACCTATATCCCATTGGATATCGACCTCTATCCATCCTTCTGGGCATGCCAGTTTTGGTCTTACCTTCAGATTCCGGGATGGACCTGCCTGGATCATCTTCCTCTCGTATGAACCGAAAGAACTTCTTCTCAAATTTTGAGTCGTGAGACGGCCTCCTTGGAATGAAAGTCTGGCCATCTCCATTCCGGAACTTGAATCTGGTTCCAGAACCCTTTTATCTGAAAGGTCAATATCCAGATCCCTTATGGGTGGTGTACCGACTCGATCCGGTCTGATTATCTTTGCTACCTCTCGAAAGATATCGGCTATCTCGATATAATCCTTCCCTAAAAATAACTCAGTATGATGAGAGTTAGATAGGGCATGGGATACTTCATAGGTGATCGAGTATGGCCTTCCTCCATTCTCCATCAGCTCAGTTCGCTTGAAATCCTGATAGAGGATCAGGGCTCTTCCAAACTGAGAACCTTTAAGATTATAGGTCAACTTTGGATAAAGACCGGCTATAATCTTCTTGCCGTATAGATTTCCGACCAGAGCTCCCAGCACTGATTCTCTTGGATTTGTGATTCTTTTATCACAAATTGCAATGTCAATTGGCGTATAACACAGTCTTTGAGACTTGACTTGATAACCAGTTGTATTGCCCCGATATGAACCCATTTGATCTTCTGAGCAACCAATGGCTTCATCTTTGCAAGGTCCTTTTGTATATCTCGCTCTATAATCAACTGCATTTCCACCTGATTGCCTGTCTGCTCTATGGAAAGTGACAGTTCCTTTGATATTTTACCATAGAAAACATGATGTTCTCGTTTTGGTAATCTCAAGCTTTTGATTGCTTGGCTGAACCTCCATTCCGAAAACCCTTGATACATTTGCATCGGTTGGATTTGGTTCATTATCTTCTTTACCTCCTTCTCTGAGAGCGAAAGATGACTTTGATATAAGTCTTGATTTTCACTCGCCTGGTGGAAGATCTCTTGTAGCTCTTTTTCTTCAGCTGGATCCGTCATATTTGAATCCTTCTGATATGTCTGAATTTTCAGAACTGGAACTGGAAGAATCTTCATACTCCTCTTGTTCGTATATACTCTCATCAGAGAGCATATCCTCGAACTGATACACAGGTACCAGTTTTTGGAGGTAGATGGCTTCTTCGATGTCTGGTGTGGACTCAAATTTCTGCATCTTCCTCGTCTTATTGTCGAGACAATCAATTGAGATATGTCCCCTAGCTTCGCATGTCCAACAGTTACAGTCTTTAAAACTTTCATTGGACCTAGCATGGGTCCTTTTGAAAGTTCTTCTTGCCGGTGTTCGTCCTTGAGATCCGATCCCTCGGGGTGAATACCGTCCACTTTCTGGTCCGCTACATCGTCCGGATTTATAGGATCCGGCCCTCTGTTTGGACCATCTTGTTCTTGGTGATCTCCAAGAACTTCTTCCTCCCCTTCGAGTATAGGGTTGGAATATGCTCTTCTTTCTTTTTGGCTGAAACGGTTCTTCTGCTCAGATTTATGTTTCAAGCGCAACGTCTGTTCAAATCAATGAGGCTGACTTGTTGATTTTTCTCAATTTCTTGAGATTGCGTTGCGTCGTTGCTTCGATATACCGGTCTGATATTTTTTTCTGGGCATATTTCATTCGTCTCCCAATATTATCATGATCTCCTGGGGTATAGTCGTTGCTCAGCATCTCCCTCCATGGACTAGGAAATTTTAGGAAGAAAATTTCCTTCGCCAGCTCCTCTTTCGTTGAGCCTTATGCCAATAAATTGTAAAGAGCTTCATGAATTTGCTTAGCGTTTCTTGTGAAAATACCACTAGCCTCAAATTATAGAGAACTAGTGTATACATCCCGCCTTTCTCGTTGTTGGCGGATTCAAAGTATCCTACTCCGAGAAAGTGCCTCTTCCAGGCTTCAATAGCTCTATCTACCATCGTGCCTACATCGTCATCGTCTTCTGTTCCCCAGAGTTTTTTTTCATCCCTACTTCGGGAGTATTTTCAAAGGCTTCTTTTACGATCCCTGCAACACTGAGCTTCATCATTTTGATAAATTGTTCTTTATCTAGCTCCAAAGTTGTTGCAGTGATTTTCATGGCAACACCTCAATCGTCGATTAGGGTCTCACGATCTTTTGAACTCGGCATCGTCAAGATTCAACGTTAGACCATATGGATGGATTGGTTCTAACGTTGCCTTTCCTACCGGAGTATCCCACATCTTTTGCCGGAGTTTGCTGGCCTTTCTGCTAGATTCTGCCGTTTGATAGTAAGTGTGGAATCTTTGTGGTCCTCCTCCAGTTGGGAAGACGCCTGGGTTTTCTTGTGGCAGTATTTGAGGTTCCTCTTCTTCTGTTTTGGGAATCCCATTGGCCCTGAGATCTACAACGTTGAGGTTAGCAAATGACTCTGCCAACTCTTGTAGATCCTCCAGTCCTATTCTCTCAAGATTATCCATATAATTAATCTTTCAGGAATAGTCTTTTTCCTTTCTTGGCTTCGTCTTGGATGATGTCTGGTACAATAAATAGCCCGACACCGCCGGTTGGTTTTCCTCCTACATCCGTGGATTTACTCCACAGACTTCTTCTTCTTGGATTTGAAGAAGTGGCTTGACCATCCATCCTCTTTCGAATCTCCATCAAGAGTTTGATGATTTCTCCTTGTTGAGTAGAGATTCATTTTACTTCTTCGGGAACTCCAAATTGATGGGTGCCAAAGTGTTGTACCGTCTTTTGGATTTCTCTAAGATCGACTCCAGTTGATGAAGTAGTCTGGATCTCCTTGAAAGGAATTGCTTTCTTTTCTTGTAGGTTCATCAGTTATGGTCGGGATGAACCAATGCTTTGATGGTCATGATTGCCCGTCTGAAATTGGCAATCCTTCTAATCTCCGCCTTATGAAATTGAATAGATTCAATTTCTTGTTGGAGTATCTCCTAGTTTCCTTCTTGTTCGTGAACCAACCTCTCAAGGTTCTGTTCATCCATCTGAGATCCTCGATGGCTCATTGTTTGTATTCTTCCAAATTTTGGAAGATTAGCCTGTATGCAATACATCTCGAACAATTGTCCAGATCCATAATTTTTCTTGAAAGTCTCCTCCGTTAGGATAATACTTTATATGTTAATTATTTAATAATTCCTTAATAAAACAAGGCTCTGATACCATTTTGAAAGCGTAGGATCAAATCAAAATAAAAGAAAAGATGTGTCTTGTCCCTGGCCATTTTTGAAGTGTATTTTGCAATTTTTGGACAAAATGAAGACACGTATTATGTTTGTAGATAGTGGGTGTACTACAGGTGCCTTCTCCATGACCAAACCTTCATCTTATGCCAAAAATTGTAGGTAACTCCGAGTGTACGGAACATCCATTATAATTAAATTTTGATTGATTGAACCTTTGAAAAATTACAAAAATGACATAATTCTTGCCCTGTTAATACATTTATAGTCTACTAATTTTGCTCAGTATTGAAGTGTCATTCCGACCACACAGGTGACCGGATGATGATAGAACTACATACTATTAAAGAATCCTCTAAATGAAGAATATATTAAGATTTGGTTTCATGGTGCTATTCACCAGCTATGTAAGTGTAATCTTAGCAAAAGAATATACATTGTCACAAATCGTGCGGTAAATTTTCAAGGTTGATTCTGGCCCATCCTAACGGCAACTTGACGACCGAGAAATTGAGAAGATTCTCAAATCGACTGACTCGATACGAGATTTCAAACATTTTTTAATTTAAAATATTATCAATAATTTGGTAGCCAATTTGACATTTTTTGAACCTAGTGGATTAAGGTGTAATTTGCAATTAAAAAAAAAAAAAAGAATTACCAAAACAATATCGTTTACTCGCTCTATTTTATGTGACAAAGTTAACCGTCCATGTTAGATCCATTAGTACTAATTACACTTCCGACAACGACATCAAATTAGCAGGCCATAAATGTATTAGTCCATATCTTTTCATCTTTTTAGCCTAATCCTCGAAAGTAAACCTCCGAGCAAGTATTAATAGGACTAGCAATTTCCCAAAATTATGGTATGTAATCTTCCCATCCTTGAAATAGGAATTTCCAAGAAGTAAATTGCTCCACCCTCAGAATTCCACACAATTGAAATTCTTATTTTACACCACACCACTTTCATAACCTAACACTAAAAACCCTTTGACATAGAACTCAAATGAAGGAGCAGTTGTCACATGGTGGTGGACACCACCTCAGCATAGGATAAGAAAGATATGCTTGGTGTGCAACACACACTCACTACAGAATAAAGTTGATAAGTCGAAGATGGGGAAATAATAGGCTTTCTCCTCCTCTTTATCTAACACATAAGCTGAGAAGTTACAGATTAAAGCACACAATGCTCACAGAATGCCACAAGAACTGCCCCAGCATGAAGACACCCACTAGCTACTCATGTTCTCAGATAAAAACTAAACAACTACTGCTTAAGATACCCACAAATATAATATATATTCTACTATTTAAACCATTATTGCAAAGTTTCCAGACCCACCACTTTGGACGAGACTTTTATGGATCAAAAATCGAAATATGATATAATTCCGCAACCACTAGCTAGCTCCACACATATATATTCTAGATCAATCTTATTATTCACTCACACTTCCATTATAGAGGGAACACATTTTATAAGTGGGTTCCATCTCCATTATATTTCATACCTACCTGGCCTGAGAGCTTTTGGAAGCTCATGTCAACCTAAAAACACATGGAAGAAAAGTTACCACAATAGATCCAGAATGTTAGCTGAAATTTATTCCCAAGACTTTTGATTTAAGATCAGGTTGCAAGATAAAGTAATAAATTTGAAGTTGCTGAAATCATGGGGGGGCATAAAAGAAAATCATAAGGATTTGATTTGACTGTAAGTGGAAATGTCATAGGAGTGGCAACATTAGCTTACTTTCTAAACGATCCAATAGAAACCAACTAAAGTTGAAGTGCTTTCAACAGATAAGGAGAAAAAATGGTGAGTGGGGAATCTCAAACTTGACAGAGGCAAAAATGAAAAATGACGTAACCATCCCTCTTGGGAAGTCCCAAGCATCACCTGGTGGGGACAGTGAAGAGACATATGATAGATCTGAGATGTCTTATACCGCACTGCTTCATCTTGTCAGTCTCAAATTATTCCACCCCTCATATGTAGAAATAGAACCAATTTGAGAGTCAGTAGAAGGATTCAACGGATTACCTTCATTCAACACCAAGAAGCGAACTGAGCATCCGGAAGAGGAGATTTCTCCGAGGAAGGAGTTGGAAGCTACAACAAAATAAGATGTCAAGTGACGAAACTGGTGATCAAGGCACACCACAACTGAATCCAGGAGAGTGGTTGAATTTGAGCCTCGGAGGGGATCCATCTCGACCATCCAAAGAATCGGAGGTACAATCAAGGCTTGCTTCAGCCAAGGTTTTCTCATGCAACTTTTGCATGCGTAAGTTCTACAGCTCACAAGCTTTGGGTGGACACCAAAATGCTCACAAAAGGGAAAGAGGAGCAGTACGACATTACCAGTCACACAAGATGATGGCAATGATGACCCTTCCCATGCCTATCCGTACTTCCATGTTCAGATCACTTGGGGTCCAAGCCCATTCCCTTGTGCACAAACCTGGCAGAGATGGAAATGCGACTGTGGCCCGATTTAGTGAGGCTAACACAAGATTTGGAATAGCACGTCAGCATGGCACACCGGAAGGTGCAGCAGATTTGATGTGGCCTGGAAGTTTCCGATTGGAACCCCAACAACCAGAGCAGAAATCATCCAACTCAACTATGCTCGACTTA
Organism: Salvia sclarea; assembly: GCA_036873715.1. Lineage (NCBI taxonomy): Eukaryota > Viridiplantae > Streptophyta > Magnoliopsida > Lamiales > Lamiaceae > Salvia > Salvia sclarea. The sequence continues at coordinate 3,319,672 of JAYJMF010000017.1, forward strand.
AATCTCAAACTGTAAAATTTCTATTTCTGTTAGGAAAAATATTATAGATATTATTGTGACCTATGCTTTCGAGAGATTTGCCAGAAGATAGGGTTGACTACTTAAAGCTCAATATCAGTACTGAAGTTCATGATTTTTAGTCTCCTGCTACAAAGAACATCCAACTCTTTATTTGTGATCTACTGGATAAAACAATAAATTACTGCCTGTTATTAGATACCTCTATCCTTGAGCACTTCTTGCACTGCATGTTTCCCTGTCAACAGTCAACAATGTACTCTACATAGTATGTTCACAAATAAAAGAAGAGCATTAGCAGCAGCATCTGTTTAGCCATACTAGTCTCCTAGTTTCCTTGTTGCAATTATCCTTTGTAGGACATCATATTGAAAATTCTAGGCGCGGCAGCTGTTTCCGTGATTGATCATCAACTCCAGAAATTCATATAAGTTGATTAACATCCATTTATTTGCATTCTAGAGGCCACTGAATAGTTCAAGCATATTGCTTCCAAGTATATACTGTTACTTTTTTCTCATTTATGCTTCCTTATATAAGATACACAGTTCAATCAGATAAGCCCCCATTAACTACACCCTCAGATGACCAAAATTTGGTCAGGAAGATCCAAACATACTAACACTTTAATTAGTGATTCCATAAAGACTTGCAAATTATGACATTAACCCAAAATATATTATAGGGGTATCCATATGTCACGGAAAACTTGTAAAGGATATGAGTGCATGGGATACACTCATTAATCTTTAGCATCTCTGATATCAAAATTAGTTTAAAGATCTGTAACGCAGGTGGATGGCAATCATCAGTATAAGTCAAAAGGATTGTGCTAGAAGCTGAAATTTGAGAAAATCAAATTTACAGCTGAAGGAGCAGCAACGCAAGCAGGCATATCATGGATCCCTAACCATGAAATTCTGAGATGCCATTGGAAGCTAGATCAAATGCCAGATGAAAACCACACCATCAATAGTTCATCAAACAAATGATGCATCTGCTTAGTTCTTTAATTAGATATCTATCCTTAGTTTAGGGAGACTAATTACAGAGGATACCAATTAATTACTCACTAGTTAGTCCCCATTTCAGAAACTCAGTGATAGATCTGATCTTTTGAAAAGATTTTGGAGGATTGCAAACGGAGCTCATGGAGAGGAGTGACTAGTGAAAACCTGCAGCAGTAGTTCTGTTTCGAGGGGCAGACAGTTTTCAGAGACAAAGAGAGAGGATATGAAAAGATGCACTCGAACTTGAAAAGTGCAAGGCCATGTGCCTATTTATCTCTCTCTGTAAGCTAAAACCAGGAACGGGTTTGAAAAATGAACTTTAGAGTGTCGAGGAGGATGATCAGGAGGGTCCTTGCCTCCATTTCCCTTCTCATCAGGCACAGTATCACAATATATTATAAGCTGCTCAATAAAATTGGCTTAAATATCTAATTTTGATTTTGATATACATCTATGGATCCATACTTGTCTGCATGTGTTGGTCTAGTGGTAGAGTGGCCAATGCTTGAGACCAGAGGTCTCAGGTTTGAGTTTGTTAATTGACCAACCAAGGAATCATACTTCAGTTTCCAAAGCCTAGTTCATGATCTTTCGTCTTCCAAGAAGTAAATAAATATGGCGCAGCAGGAATTAATACTATCCCACTTTTTTTGTTGATGTCAACGAAATTAACTTATGTGGCTCTAGATATTACTGCATAATTGGTCACTTGGTGTATGTCATCGACTGGAATAGCATGTGATTAAATAATTATTGGCTCCAAAAAATTGTCATGAGCATTTCATGTTATCTAAAATGTCAACAACCAACAATGCTTCCTCTAATGTGCAATGGCTGATCCTGATATTACTAATTAACTTTTAAGAAATTACAGAAGACTTACATCATCATCTGTTAAAGTTTTATATTTCCAGGCAGAGCTTTTGTTGCCAAAAAGCAATTCTCTCTTATGGGCTAGCTGTGCTCCTATCCAAGCTACCAGTATCTACGTGCCTCATCATATTTTCCTTTCTATTTCATGTTTCTTATAAAAAAACGTACACATGCACACAGACTCTGATTACTTTCAATCACTCAGACCCAGTGGCTACTCAACTTTTGCCAAATGTTAAGGAGATCATGTAAAAAGAAAAGAAATAAGGAAAACCTTATAAGAATGATTAAGAGCGAACACTTCACATCAAATAGGTTATAGTTTCCTCAAAACAAGTTTAAAATCTACATCACTTATCGCTCTAAATTCTTCAAGAAGATATGACAAGTATTTCTTTAGTTATTTAAAAAACGCTTAGTCTTGTTATAGCTTACAGTATTTATTTTACTACAAGCTTTTGGGTCTTGCGCATGGCCATTGGCAGCCTTTCACTGATGATACCAGGATCACTGTATGCAGCAGAATCTGTAGGATATCCTTTCTGCAACAATTGACATAGAGAAACTTTCAAAGACTAAAGGAAACAGTAAAGGAGTGATACCTTTAAAATGAATGCAAAACTAATTCAGAAGATCATATTTTACTTAGAGGAAAAATAAACTAAAATTCAAGACAGACTCAATCATGCATTAACAATGTAACGAATCAAAATATAAAGCCACGAAAGCAGATCAGAATTTAAGAAAAAGTTACCAGATTTTAAAAGGTTATGGAGAAAAGATTATTTTTGTACTGCTTAAAGAAAATATTATAACACTCACAGATGACAAGGCTTTAAAGGTGGCTTCTCTCCAGCAGATTTCTCGTAGAATAACTGGTTCTGCACTCTCACTGAAACTGCAATGCATACGAGTGTCCCTCAACCTCACTAGCACCCCATCAACTCTGAGCTGTAAGACAATGCCCAACAGTAAATAATCACAGAAGCAGCAGTTTGTAATGCACGTAATAATATCTAGATATTTGAGTCCAAAAAATATACCACCTAAGATAGATGTACACTGTAAGAGTCAGAAATTAAGGAAAAAGGAAGTAATAAAGTAAGTTTGTTGTGCTCTTCTGGAAACTCAGAAGTGAAAGACAACTTTTATTAGTTAATATGCAGTCAGCTCAAGGACATATGAGAGATCTTCAACAGACTCACCCAGAAGCGCAAGAGAAGAAACCATCCACTTGGCATAACTCTCTGCAATATCAACCTATTAGTCCCTTCATGCGAGAAAAAAGAAGATAACAATTTACCAAAGACAAGTCTTTACCACTTTAACCGTCAAAAGAGAGATACCATTATCAGCCAATTCATCTTCATACAATACGACCTGTTGACAAATTAAAGATGATGTTGGCGGTAGCTTTAGAAACTAAATCAGAAATTAATTTCATTTAGAATATGGTGTAAAAGGTCCTGGAAGGACCCATCAACTAGTTACATACTTCATCGTAGAAAAGAATGGGTTCTTTAGCTGATAACGCAACCATATCAATCTGTTCCTCGCAATCTTCCCAATGAGGACTGCAGATTCTTTCCTCAGATCCCCTTCCAGACTAACCAAGAAATAACACAGCCTCTAAGGATTCAATTGAGAAAAGTAAGTAGATCGACGCAAACTATAACAAATATGTAAGAAAGATTGCAAGGCCCTCCATTTTCTCAGGAGTCTACATAAAGTTGCACCCATGCATATCAGGAGCAATAGCGGCAGAGAATTGGAGATAACGTGGCTAAAATGACTGATTCTCTTACTATCTCAACATAAACGACAACATAAAACTTTATATATGTATAAACCCTCTACTTAAGAAAACAAAGCATAGGTGCAACAGAGATAAAAGACACACCTCAGGACTTTTTTCAACATCAGCACTTCCAGAGTATGGTGTTGTGAACGTATAGTCATAATCCAGAACAATCTGATCAGTAGGGCTGCTGTTGGATTTAGAAAAACAAATAACGATAAGAGGAATAGTGAGAGAAATCATAAAGCGGAAATAGTTCAGCTTAACGAATTAATTGGGCCTAGTCTGGGTTTTTTATTCCTTAATAGTTAATATGGAGATAAAAAAGTCGCCATCCAATCTGTTGTCAGAAATGTTTTGACCTATAATTGGCATTGATGAGATGTGTCAACCAAATATTTGTAGAGTACATGTACATGTAAGTGGCCAAAGTCATGTTAATCCTTTTAATAGTATCCTAGGATAGCACTGCAATAATTCAAACAGAGCAACCATCAAATGTGCTACACTTGATCATGTAGGACCTTTGCTAGCAAAGTAACAATTCATAAATTTTAAAATATAATAGTAGAGACTTAACCAACAACAACCATTCCACAAATTTTCAGATTGTGGGTACTTTAAGCTGAAGACATTGATGCAGAATATGACCAATCCAAAAAGAGAACTGCACTCAATTTATATCCTAAAATGGGCAAGACAGTAGATGCTTTCTATACTGCCTTTGATCTTCAAAAGGTAAGTGGGGACACAAACCATTCCACTAACAGGAGACAAATTTCAAAACTATTTAGGGGTGTTCCTATCTTTAGTACACAACTAGACCAAATAGATATTTGAGCGGGGGCATACATTCCCCAGGTCATGCTTGAGTTCACCAAGTATAAGTTGAAGTTTTCAGATTTTGAGTAGGCAGATACAGTAGGAATTGAACCAGGAACGATTTTCCTAAATTTAGATTAGTTTCTCTAGCCCACTCAGAGGTGACAAACAAGGTCATTACATTTAAATATATAAGTTCATTGCAGTTTATGACACCGTAGTACAAAGTTATAAAAAAATCAATAGATGAAAATGCATACCACCGGAATTTCCATAGAGCAGCTGCTGGAACTTCAACTGGAGGCAATGCTTCCAGCTTCCAGCCACATAGAGCATCAAAGGCATTAAAATGAAGTTTAATGCCACTCTTCACGTGCTTAAGAATCAAACCACTCTCACCAAAAACCATCTCAGGCAAATGGGTCGTCTGAAGCTTCTCTTCCCACCTGCAGGCACAGAAAGATGCTTGTAAAAGTTTGAGGCAAGGACGTTATATCTTAGAAAAGGTATAATATGGGTCATCATGAAGCAATACTTCGTATATGGCAGATCACCAAAGACACCTTATTTAGTCAAGTTCCAGTCCCCATCCCATTTTAGTATACTAGTTTGTAAGGAAGACAAAAGATGGTGATATTCTGTCAACCTTAGAGAACCAAAAAAGAAAAGTGTTCTCGAAAATAACCCACTCCTATCATTCAAGAGTTGTTATAACAGTTGCACAGGACTGCCTAGTTAAGTGTGCACCAGCAATAATAACACAATTGTAGCAGCACTGGAAGCAAGAGGTTGGGATCAGTAGTTAGTTCAGGTGTTTCTCAATAATAAGGTATTGTCCTCTAGTTACGCAGAAGCATGGCATCAGAAGTTAAGAATTTAAGCTTGTTATTGTTAACAGGGTAGGGGGATTTTATTTTAGTTACTTGCAGCAAATAAGTGCTAGGCAAGAGGCTCATGCTCGATTATTCAGTGTCCTGTCCAATGACACCCAAATAAATTTCGAATTGTTACCTATTCAATATTGATATAATAAGCTTCTACTTGGCTTGTCTGTTAATCGAGTACAACTGACTTTATACTTTCAACACTTTCTTGTTCTCAAAGTTTGTGGGTCAACATACATGTGCTACAGATTCTAAGTGCGGTTGGAATATAGGATGTGAACCACATTTGGGTTCCATGGATGTTCAATCAAAGATTAAAGGAAAAATCATCTCCCCAGTGCCATGATTTATCTTGACCATTATGCGGGCTAACTTGGCTTTCTTCCCTGATCAACTCAATCGGTCACAGCTGCTGGCTCTTTTCACTTCTTGTGTAATATTAACAGTACAATCAGCTATGGGTTGTTTATTCTACCATTACTTCGCTTGATTTGTCAGCATTTTCCTGTGCTAATTGGACCATTTACCCGGATACCAATTGCTCACCAGGTGTTGTACTTGGTAGTTACTTAACCTACTGGAAATTAGAAGAGCAATCAGTTGTCTCTCGTTCGTCACTGACCTCAAATATCAATCTATGGCTCACGCAACTTGTGAGATTGTTTCCATTTTTTTCCTTATCCAAGGATCTTCATAATTTGCATCCATAACCAGTTCCACTTTATTGTGTAATGCTACAGCTGTCAAGTAACCGCTTTTAACCCCTTTGTTTCATGAGCATATGACACCGTCAAATGGTCCACAAACAGTACGGCATTCTCAAAGTTATTGCCTGATTCTGCTTTCCAGTCTCTAATTCGCAAGATGGAAATTACCAGTACTTCTATCCTGCCACCTTGAGGTGGAGATTGATTTATTCAATCTCTCTATTTTTTGGGTAGTTAGTTTTCATGTTAGAGTCACACTTATAGAATACATTTCTTTCTATTGCTCCTCCCATACATAAGTGCTTGTACGGAGGGCTGATAAATTTTTAGTTTTCTCCCTCAGATTTTCCCAACAAATCCGCCTCTTGTGATTTTTCCAATTGCAACAGAATATATTTCTTTTCCTGTGTTTTCCCCCTATGCTACACTAGCTCAATCAGAGACAATAGCACAAGGAAAGGCTAATCATCCCTTGCATTGAAACTGGAAATATCAAAATAGTCTTATTAATTAAACTAAACGTAATCGAGTTTCTAACTCAATCAATAAACTCCGTGAACATGTAATTGTTTAGATGACAGACTTGACACTGACAGTCAAACATTTTAAATTCAGAAGCTCTAAAAGAAAAGCTAACAAACGGAATCATTCTCGCAAGAATATCCTAATTCGCAGTAATTATTGTGACTGGTTCCGACATAAGTTGCAGCAGTTGACAAAACAATCAATCAGAATTTGAAGCAATTTATCAGTGGAGAAGGGTAAGAAGACAGTACTGTTGGAGAAGAGAAGAGTTGAGAATTGAACGCTTGGAGGTTTCGATCTCCCAACCACGAATGAGGAATCCGACGCGTCCGCCGCCTAGCGGCGCAGCGCCGGCAGCCTTCAGCTCCCGCTCGTCGCTTTCCCATTCCATCTCCGATTATTGATTTTGAAGTTTTAAAAAAGTTTTTATCAATTAGTGAGAGACGATGAATGTTTTTACTATTGGGTTGCCTCCCAATTGAAAAAACTATGTTGACTTTTCTATGACTCGTGCTTTCACTACTAATGGGCCTGAACAAATACGGGAGCCGATGCTGCGCTTTATATCATTTTTTATAATTAATCGATAAATCATAAAACTAAAATTAGGTCGTTTATATTTATCCAAAAATATAATATAGGTCATTTTAATTTTAGGAAACTAGATTAGGTGAAATGCAAAAGCTTTAAATTACACAACTTTTAAAAAATCTTAAATGCCAAAACTTTCACTTTATATCAAATAAACAAAATTGAAGTATATTACATTACTAAACTATTCTTAAAAAAAAATCACAAACTATATATCCTCTAAGGGGGAGTTACTTTTACTGATGGATAAAATTGATAAAACATAAACTTAAGTATTTACAAGATAAGATGATCGAATAGGTACAAAATTAACCAATCCATCAAAATAGATGGTAGATTAGCCTAGATTGTTTTTAGTTATTCATCCTGGCAAGTAAATGTCACTAATAAAATAATATGCAACCACAGTACAGTTTGATATTATAACTTCATACAAACTATCTATAAATGATAATATGTAAATAATAACAAAACAAAAGCAGTACTGAGAATTAAATTCTCTTATTCATGGAGAGAATTGAAGTATAAAGCTGATTTAACAAAGAAACCATCCTCCTATTGTATTACAAACTCATATCAAGTCCTATATTACAAAAGGGGGAAGAGAAAAGTAATGCTATTCATTTCGCCAAAGTGTAGAAGTATATACAATTACTGCTCTTTCTCAATGGTGCACAGTTTATAGTTGTCCCGCTTTATATACTGGCCCAATTTTCGCTCAACTAAGATGATGAAAACGGAGTTCATACCATGCTCTCTGAACTTCAAGTCAAGCAGCAAAGGAATTGTTCCAGTACGCAGAGATAAAGAATGTCTACAAGTCCAAGGGAGGGAAGAGAATGCAAAATGGGTGGCGCTCACACGTCTCGTTCTTCATATCGACATGCTCATGGTTGTTCTCTTTAGAGTAGTAGATCGTAATAATTCACTCCCTTGAGAATTGAAAAAGGTATGCTGGAATTCCGGCAGGTGGATTCAGGGATGCAACAGATTTGAACTGATTCATGAAAATAATGGAATGTGAACAGATATGATAACTTTGTGATGGGGTTGTGCTTCGCTACTGACATTTGATAAGGGAAAATGGCATACCTTTTGATCCAAGTATTTCTGTCGAACACCTCGTGCAGATGGCTCACTTCTGAGTAGCAACTGGTGAAGTCTGAGGACACACTCTTTCAATTCACGTGGTTTATAACCTGTACGCTGTTGTAATGCGAGTGTCTGCAAAAGGTATGAATTTTTTTTTACTACATGTATAGTTTTAAAGGCTTACTAGAGTAGCAGATCAGGAATATTAGTCCGCTTACCCATTGAACTTTTGGCTGCAAAATATGTCTTGCAAGAAAGATGGCTGAAGCAGCAACCATTGATGGCATGTAGCGAACGCAACCATAATCTAGTAAACTCAGCTCAGCAACATAACAGCACAAAAAGTTGAACTCAAGATCTGAGAACTGAAATAATAAGAGCATGGTCAGCATATGCAAGAATTTGATAGTAATAATATGAAAGAGTTCAAACACATACACATCGGCCTACCATGGGTATATCTTGAGCAGCTTTAGTAAAAATTCTGCAAATAGCATTAAAGAAAAGCATTATAATGAATAATTATTCAATCTTAGTAATGACTGCTAGGAAATTTGTAGATTCCAACCTTAGAAAGGTATTAGTTGTTGGATTGCCCAGCTCAAAATCTAAAAACCTAAGTACTTCTCTCTCCATTTCAGCAACCTGTTATACAGCCGTGAGTATACAAACACTATGCATAAAACTACATAAGTTATAAATGTAGGATAAAATCCATCTGACAAAACCAACCTCTCCTTTTGTGTATGAATTGTCAGTTATGTAGCAAAAGTCCTCAATGTTTGGGGGACTGATATCTTCATATTTTCTGCATTTGAATTCCCAAGTATAAGAAAATGCACATAATATAGAAGATGGTGATGTATTGCACAAAATAAATGTGCTTACGTTGCAACAAGCATGCAAGATACTCCAAGAAGCTGCAGCTTTTTCCTAGTCACTTTATGCGCCGACAGGTATCTGTCAATATAGTTTACAGTAAGATACAAGGTGTCTGAAACAAGCTTGTACTCTTCGGAAACCTCCACCAACCAATCAACCAGAATTGCTCTCATGACTGCATTTATGTCATCCTGAACCCTTTCCATGTAGTTACAGAGAGGTCGCTTTCTCGCCTCAACCTAGTGCACAGATACCACATAGTAAGGCAACAATTTTAGTAGAAACCAGAGAATCAGCACAATTTATTCAGAAAACAAAACCTTAAAACAAATTATAGTTCATATTCTCAATCACTAAATTGAAAGCAAAAAAAAAAAGAATATGATTTCACTTTTCATATATACAACAAATTTGAAAGGCGCAAAGTGGTTGAGAAGTATTTGAATCAAAATAACTCAAAATACAGCGAAAGGTTCAAATCATACTTCACTAAAAGCAGAGAGTAAAAAATTAACAAATATAATTAAGCAACATTTGAGTTGTCAATAATTGAGGGGTTCGACATCATCCAAAACAGGAAACGTTGAAATGCTAGAGCTAACAAATGTAATAAAAATCCAAAGTTGAGAACTAAGGCAGTAAGAAGATAAGATATTCACGCAATAACATATCAACATCTGCTCCAGGAAAAAGGAACGAAGAACACCAAAAAGCCTTGTTTTATCGCTATGAAATTGGATACCTAACCCAAAAATTAATAAACTTGTCCCCATATTCAGCAACAATGTAAAACGATCGAATACCTCTTGAGAATGTAAATACTGCAACATCGAAGGAGCATATCCGTATTTTTGCGGCTCATCGGATCCCGGGCGGACAGCCATCTCGTGATCAACTTCATTTTCCGGCTTATCCAAAACGGATTCGGGTTTGAGTTTCTGGATCTTCCCCTCACTCGAGTTTTGATTCGATCCAGAGACACTGGAAGAGATATTAGTTATCTCCCCCAATACGACCCGCTTCTTCGTCACCGGATTCGCTTCTGCAGCTTGATTGGGCCGCTTGCGAGATGCTCTGCTCCTGGTCTGGATTTGGTTCTCTGCACCAGCCATTAGGGCTTGCTTTCTCGAGTTAAATTAGGGTTTTGGCGGATGCCCAGGCCGACTATTGAGCGCTTGTTTTCGTGCAAGTAGCGAAAGATTTTAAAGCGGTTTCTGGGTGGATGAATTATAGTGAAGAGGAGGGTTTTAATTTGCGTTTGATTTGATTTGGGCGTGAGAGAGGGAGACAGTGATACCGCCATTTCCACGATTTCAAAAAAGCTTGTTTTACCGCGCTGTGGACATCGCTGCCACATTCTCTCTACTTTTCCCTCTTCTATTGTTTTCTCTTTTGGGAAAAAAATCATATCAGTATTATCTTTCTTTTCCCAAAATGCAAAAATACGTTCGTCTAGAAAATCATTTCATATACGCGCAAAAATTTTCCATTCCTGTCAAATGTCAATGTAATTCTTAGTATAGACATGTATTAATCTTTATAAAAAATAAGTTCCTAAGTATTTTTATAAAAAATAGTAATTTAAATCGTTCATCAAATATAGAAATATGTTTAGATAAGGTTCTACGAGTGAAAGATAATTAAAAGTATCAAGTCGGAACAAAAATTTCTTACTAAGACATTTACACGGTGCAGACATTTACACGGTGCAGACATTCTAAAATGTCATTGTGTGCACATGCGACCGTCCGTACAAGAGACCATTTCAAGATATGAAAGTGGCTTCAATAGTACACCATTTTACATTGCTGAAAAATTGAGATTGAAAGTGGCTTCACTAGTACCGGATCGTATAGGTGGAGTATGACATTTGGGACTAATTCCAAAATACGAGAACTTTTTGGATTTTCCAAAAACATAAATTAGACGAACTTATATTGATTGAAATATAAAAAGATGTAATTCCAAAGCCTTACTTAATTTCACTTCATCTATTGTCTATTCCACTTAATGATCCAAAATTCACTTCTACGGTCTACCCAAAATTGAAGCTTCACGTATATCTTAGATAGTTTGAGAAATGAACAAAAATTTAAATCATTTTTTGTAGTATTTCAATATTGAGACCATAAACTATGTTTAATCCTATTGCTTATTTGAAATTTTATTTCAAAGTTATTAAGGTTCATACAGACCTTTAAATCATGAATTATCAATGTTTCTATCAATTGCGCCACCATCCTTTTTCCAACTCTAAAAGATTGGTTCTCAAAACGACTCACTGAATTGCGATTAACATGGAAATTTGACATAATATACAATCAATGAATGAGATTATCAGTCAGTTTTGTATCGTATAGGCAAGTCACGTCAACGCTCTAAAGCTGAAAAATAGACAAGAACGCAAATATTTATTCATTATTTTTATATTAAAAATCCAATGGTTAAAAATTATACCTACTCTAATGAAAAGAGATAGAAGAGCATTGACTCAACCTAGACTATGACATAGGTGCCACAAACAGAAACGCAAGTTAGAGAACTTGGCAATGATTGTGCTTCAAGATATTAGAATAAGATCTGCTCTCAATAGTTTGATTATCTATGTTCTTAATCGAATAAAATAAACAATATAACTTAAGATTATTCACACCCAGTTAGTAACAAAATTGGCCCCTTTTCTCAAGAAACATTATGCTTGATTACTTTTTGATATGGATCCATAAGTTTTACAGGCCCCATCAATGCTGAAAACTTCTTTTGTATAACACAATTGTAAATAGTGAATGACTCCTCGAAAATTGATAGCGTACACCATTTTACAACAGATGAGCTTGAACTTGAGATTCATGACCGCGCTAAAATACTCTTACCACAAGATCGAAGCTTCGACCCCCATATCCAGTTACGACAGACCAATTCTACCATTCTCTGAGTCGGGACCGGAGCTGGCGCCCAAACTGGTACGGACCCATGATGCTGGAGGATCATCATGGCCCGACTGCTGAGACATAACAGCGTTTGATTGTGAGGTTGAGGAGCATTTCCAAGCATTGAATTTCAAATGGGAGCTACAGAGTAACTTGTTAGGACACAGAGCAGCAGGGTAATGTCATAAGTTCTATGGAAGTCAAACATATTCTGCATTGAACATCAAATGCATGATCAAGAAACAGCATTGCTGCTATGAAGTTGCGTACTCTGCATACTGCCTAGCCCATTCTGCTCATTGCCTGGTGCCTGATCTAAATTACCTTTCCTCTTTCTAGTTCCCCTCGTCCCTGAAGAATTTCCACTGGTATCATTTATCAAATTTTCATCTCTCGATTTTGCAATATGGTTCTGCGCTGAGATTGCACCGGATCCTGTGCTCTGATGTGAATGTGTGACATCAGCACCAGTAGCTGAATGTGATTCCATCCGTTGTCTATTATTAAAGCTCCAACGTGTGTTCTCAAACCATTTACCAACCTTCACAAGAGAAGTTCGGGTTAGATATAACAAAGATGCAATATATATAGCATAAACCTGCTATAAAAAGAAACCAACACAGGCCACAAAAACATGGACAGACCTGTCGGACAGCAATCCCAAGTTCTTTTGCAAGATTTTCTTTCACAGCTTTGTCGGGGTATTGGTTCTCATTGAAGGATGCAAGTAGTCTCTGTACCAACACAAATAAATTATTGAAGATCACCAACAGAAATCCATACAAGTAATAAGTATATACAGATTTTGTAACACATTAGCTCTAAAATAAAATAACAAGTGGTTAACAATATTGATGGGAGTCCTAATATCATCTTAAATACATTTCAACATCAAATATTATTTTTTTTTAAAAACATTAAATATTAATAGGTTAACAGAATTACCTCATAACAAGGCATATATACAGATGCTTGCGAGTTCTAACAATATTTTTTACATTTAAAAATGGTTATATGCGGTAACATTCTTGTTGGAACAAGTTATCATAATTAGGGAATGCAACTAAACATGTTAAATACAAAGAAAAACCTATAATCAGTAAATGCGATGAATTTTAGTTTAAAAGACCCAAATTGAGATACAAGGATAGAAAAGAAGGAAAATAAAGATTTGTAAAATGTAAGATATTACTACTGTGTTTAAAAAACTTGAACTGAGTGTACCTAGGTTAATAGCGAATCTTGACAAGTTTCTAGTTTCTAAATGCATTTAAAAAAGATTAAAAAATCAACATTAAAAGAAAAAAGATTCTAGCAATAATCTAAGGGGGTCCCACAAAGATGCTAAGCACTAAAATTACATTTTCCCTTCAAATTTTTAACTTAAATAACCCTATACTCGGTAAAGATTTAGGGGGTCCCACTGCCCCTTTTGGCTCACCCTCTAGATTCATCTGTTAATGGAATAATTAACCGTATGCAGATGGGTGGTCGATTACATTTCACCCACCCTAGAGGGGGCAAATGTTCGAAACATATATTATGGAATAATTCCGACATTAGTAACACCTAGAGGAACACATTGTTATTCAAAACACCTATATACTGAGTAAAAGTTTAAATGGGTCCACTGCCTCACTTGGTAGCTGCCCCTCCCTCTAGATTCATCTGTGGCTGGAACAATTAACCATATGCGATAAGAGGGGACAGAAAAGAAGGAAAATAAAGATTCTTTATTTTATGCGTATGTTGTGGAACAAATTACAGATTTGATTATTAGATGGATTGTGACACTAGTAATGCTTAGAGAAGCACATGCTTATTCAATAACTACCTGTGTCGTAGCTTCTCCAAGCCGTTTATGAGTTGATTTTTTAGCACTCGCACTAGCAGAACCAACTTTGGCTGATGATTCAGTTGTGTGTCCATCAGTATGATTTTTCCGGGCCCGTTTAGGAAAATGTTTCTTCTCTGTTTGGTTTTCATCATCTTTGTGTGTGTTACTCGGTGTAACAAGAGTTTCGTCTGAGAACTTCACCTCACCCCGATCAGTTTTCATTCTCTTCCGAGTGATGGTATCACTAAAATCCTCGTCGCTTGAATCAGAACAAGAATTTCCATACGTTTCCTTTTAGAACCAAAGCATCATTGCCACAAAAGGTAACCAGCAAATAAAGAAAGCATGTCAGAGAAGTAATAAATTGGAATAATATATGATTAAAAATGAGAATCATTAAACAAGAACCAAATCTAAAGATTGAAACTAACATGAAAGTTATTAAAATCAAGTAATGCAAAGAAACTTCTCTCTAGCTAAAATGACAAACCTATTTCCTCAAATATTTCAACACAATAAACAATTAACTCCAACCAATCATTTAACTCCTAATGTCTTTGACTTTGTACTAAGGTAAAATAGCACTCAATGTACACCTTCTTGATATTTCCACATACAATGAAGTGTCACAGCATCATAAGTGTACCATGTGTTCTAGTGAGTCAAATTGGCAGGGCAGGTGTCTTTGTTTCATCTATATTCACAATGAACAAGAAACCCACTAACTTTACCACTCCAAAAGGCCCAAGCAAAAGGAGGACATAGTTTTCATTAGCTATGTATCAAACAAAGAGGCGCATCAAACAAAATGGAGAGAATTAAAAAGAGAACTATATAGCGGAAAGGCAGAGATAGCCGCCATTTCTTTTTCTTCCATGTGAGGGGAATGGCAGAACATTATGTGTTCACCAACTTAAATATGCCTGAAATGAGAATTGGAGGTATTTGGTCAACCCAAACCACAATAGAACCCATCCTCGACCTCTGCTCAAGTCCTTCCCAGTGAAGAGCAGAGTTGGAAAAGGCTTTGCTCCGTTCAGGAATAACTCAGTTTTTCTCTTTCTATATTAAACCTTCCACACTTCCATCTTCCCATTTATGTGTCATATACTAATTCTGACACCATCTATTTTTGTTTCCCTCTCACCATATTATAATCGTTATTAAGTGCAGCCTTCTCCACACCAACATAACAACTAATAAAAGGAATATCCTAACTTTTTTTTACCAGACACCCTCAGATTCTCCAGCTACCTACCTAGGCCTAAAAAAGTTCTCGGCTTTCTGTATAACAACCAGTAGCAAATGCAGGGTAAATAGGTTCTGTTGTGTATTCCTACTAGCAGTATACCACTACTAGCGAGAAAGGAAACTGTAAAATTTACTTTGACTAGAAGAAACAGCAGCAACTGGAAGGATGTAAAATAGTGGGTGCATTGAGTTGAGTGACAACAAACAGTTAATTAGAAGATCTTCTTAAGGTCTGAACCTTTTCCATTGTAGCATTCATAAACCTCATATAGCAAGACATTACTTAAGTTGCCCTATAGATGAATACAACCAAAAGTAGAATCTCTCACAGCCAAAACACAATAAAAACATTTAAGAAGTCACCATGCAACAGACATGGATACTAAGAAGTTAAAGATGGTCAGGTAATGAAGTAGATCATCTAAAAATAAGAATAAATACAAAAGTAATGCTACTAATTAACATAAAACATACTAGATAACCAAAACCATAGTTTTACTAAAGCTATATCCCTTTGTGCATTTGATCAGAAAGCAGAAACTAAATGAAATTAGCATATTAGGTAATAATAGTGTATCATTCAAAAAACTGTCTCAGAGAATCCTACCTAAACACCAACTCATTTACCTTCTCCTTTTGCTCTGAATATTATCTAACATTCAGTCTCATTAAGAGAAAAGTACAATTGCTAACCATAATCCTTTCCCATGTTTAGCATGAGCATTAAATGCAACTGGAATGTCAACTAAGGCAAGTCTTAAGTTTCGCATTGTAAAAACACACATGATGAACTCAGAGAAGGACCTGAAGATTATGATTATTTCAACAGAGATAAACTCTATCGAGCAAGAACAAATGGATTAGTCCAAATTTATGCCATAAAAACTCAAAATTGCCTTAAAATCCCGTGAAAATGGATGTAAATGCAACCATGCAAGCAACCCTGAAAAAAAAATTAACTGACCCACTACAAACTGTAAACATCAAATGCCATGCAAGTGTCATGTAAAACATAAAAGTGGTAGAAATAAGAAACTGACATCATTCAGTTTTTTGTAGTCCAACCGTTCTACATGTCTTTTGCTGGATAGAGGTTCTGCACTACCCTCCTTAAGGTACGACAGCTCATCTTTTAGCGTTTGTCTCTTTTTCCTACCCACATTGGAAATCTTTTCAGGAAAGCCTAGGGAGTTTTGTTTGTGATGTGCTGATGATGAGGTTTGACGGGGATCTTCACTAGTAGCAGTTTCATCTTCAATCAGAGCTTCAAGGTCCTCTGAGTCAGATGTAAAATCAGAACTTGAACTACCCTGCTTCACCTCATTATCTTGATCTGGAGCAGAGGGATTAAAGTCATCATCTTCTGAATCCTCAGAAGGAAGCCCCAGATACTTCTCATTACTATGAGATGGAGCCAAACCATCAGATGCAGAGAAGTAGCTAGATTCATCTGAACTTGATTTATTTCCTTCAACCTTCTCCGAACTATCAGGCTTATCAGGATCATATTCCTCATCCTCAGAATCATCTGATGATGACCCAAAACCATCATCCATTTTCTTTCCTGAGGCAGCAGCTGCAGCTTCAGGAAAGATCTTCTGTAAATGGGAGCAATGAATAATAAGCAACTAATTTCAATTGATTAAAGAATATCATATTTAGTGCAGAATAGACCTCCCAGCTGTCAATGATAGAAATTTTTGTTTCTAGAAAATCCTTAAGCATGTCAATGCAATCAGCTTTACAATCACATCCAGGGCAAAGCCAGCTTTCGTCACCAGGAGGAACTATATATGCACACAACAAAAATGAAGGAAATAAAAATCAACACCTTGATATGGAAATTATAAGAGAAACAAAATCAACTTGGTGGCATGATATTACTGTCTTTTTTTAAAAGGGGTGGTTCCAAGCAGAATTGGTGGAATCCTCGTTCGCAGGCACCATCGCAAAGAATAATATCATTATCAAGAGTCAGATCCTTAGAGCCACATTTTGCACAGAAAATCTGCACCAAGAATATACAGCTCAAGACTCTTGTAAGCCCATTTTCTATAAAGGCTGAAGGCAATTCATGTCGACAGAAATATAACCAAGAAAAGAAGCATTACTCTAGGCAAAAGTAAAACTACCATTTCCTTAAGAAAAGTATCAAACCCTTAGATGGTACTTTCATGTCACAAATGGAATTGCATGCATAAATACTTCTTAGCAAATGGAGAAAACCTTGTGTCAATTAATTTAATTGACAGACCAAAACCCATACACAACAGCATCCCATCCCTAGCATTATCAGGTATTGGGAATTTATGCATTCATAGGATTCTGTATGGAAATGAATTAAGATCATCCGGGTGGGAAAAAACAAAATCGAAAGGTTCACGGAACTATAACCTCAAGTGAAGATCTTGAGCAACAATAACCTTTTCTTATCCATGGTTTTGTTTGGCTGTAAGATATGCTCGAGAACTATTCCCAATCTATCTACAGTACAAAAAATAATTTAAAAGAGAATAAAGAAGAATCCAAGGATGGAATATGTATGTCCTAGGTCAGGACCTTTTTCTATTATTTTACCACTCCCCAGACTGAATTGCAACACCTGATACTCTACATAAAGTACACACTTTCTACTTAGACAACTCAAAATCTAATCCAAGCGCTCTTTGGGAAGGTTGCAAGAAACAGAATAGAGTGGTTTGTAGCATTGGAGCAAAATATCAATGTAAGCGAGTTCCAGTTTAATGCAAGTTATATAAAGAAGGAAAAAGCATAGCTACTTTGTCCCTACATCTTCGCTGTCGATCTCCCCTTGTGCATCAAATAGAGATTCGGGAAGCTTTCCCATGGCGAGTGACAGATCAAGGCTCTGAAACAATGCTCTTATCTTCAATTTGTAATTTAAAATACGGGATTTAGCCTTTTCGAGCTCCTTCTCTGGCTTTAATTTGTCCAAGCTGCAAATTCAGAGAGATAAGTAGAAGAAAAATAAAACTTGAAGGGCAAACATAGTCTGTCAAAGTTTCAATAAATCTTGTAAAGGTTCAGAAAAATGCCACTCGATCTTGCATTTAATCTGCAAAGTTTCATTATAATTATTGACTGCATTTAATCTGCAAAGTTTCATTATAACTATTGAATCATACTATACTTTCTTCAGTGTAAGGGCAATAACTACATATGATATTCAATCTTAAATTCTCAATTCCCCAACAAATGGAAGCTGAAACCACAGAGCTTCATCTTATCGTAATTCAAGGCATGTTTCATGATATTTTCAATATAGTGCAGCAGAAGGCCGCATCTACAGTTAGAAATGGCTTCAACAAAATAATACTAATATAAAGTTAAAATATACAAATAAATACAACATTTACCTTTGCCCTCTCCAGCCTTCAGCAGAATAAGCATCGATTAAGTTTTGCTCATAGTTTATCCTGTGCATCAGATATCTCAGATGGGTTTTTTTACTGGAGAACTCACTGACGGAACCCTTCTGCACATTCTTCGGTTTTCTTCCCCGCCTTTTCTTTTCTCCATTAGCACTGCCTTCATTGACAGTCTCAACAGGCTCAGAAGCCTTGTGTTTTTCTTGCGATTTTGAACGCAAATGCCATGAACTACTAGCCGGACCTTCTAGTTTAGCTTTTCTCTTTATTCGCTGCCTGGAAGACCCTCTACCATCATTTTCCAGGAGAGCCGAATCACTAGTAGCTTCCACCTTCAATGGTATTAGCTTTCCATAGCCAGGATTAACACCCGAAGACCCTCTATCACCATTCTCCAAGAGAACAGAATCATTAGTAGCTTCTACCTTAAGTGGCACTAGCTGTCCACAGCCAGGATTAACAGAAGTTGTGCCAGGAGGTATATCAATATCAAGACAACTTAGCCCATTCTGGGATGCAACCTCCAAATATGTAGAATCTAAATATATCCTCACATTTTCCAATGGGGGTTCTTGTTCATTTGTATCTTCATTACGGGGAATCTCTCCATAGTTTCTTCCTATATCTCTGATCTCATGTGATTTTTCTTGTGCTGAAACTGATGCCTTTTCAATACTATGAGCTTCAGTTATCTCTTTTTGCTCCATTGCTTCACTGACACATCTCTCGTGATCCATTCGACAGTCGTATGGTGCCAAAGGATCAAACATTTTATCTTGAGCTGGATCTCTAGGAGTTTTCGACTGTTCTACCATGTCAGAGTCAAGTTCTGCAGCCCCATTTTCTATCATCCCCATTACGACTTCTAAGCTTCCAACACTTTTAACCCTTAATTAGAATGAATGCCTACTACAACTATAATTAATCCAATTATTATAGGGCAAGTTGAAACTACTCTTCAAGCCTATCCGCCTCCTCCTCGATAAGTTTTGATCTCAATCTTGACGAGTCGACAAAAATCTCAATGTAAACAATACTTTTCAAGCATTGTTATTCCGACATCACCCGCAGCTAAAAAAAATACCAAAAAACGACTAGAACAATAAAAGAACAACACACTGAAAACTTCCCATGCAACTTCTCACTTCCCTAGCTCCTGAAATTTAAAATAGGAACAAAAAGAATATGAACATTACTTTCGATTCCATAGCTAAGTTGGGGGAAAAATTATCACAGAGAAATGCTGGGAAAAAATCTATGTATCCAAACAAATTTGCGCAAAAAAAGAAGACAAAAAATCAGTAGACTGACATGCGGCCTCAGATCAAGTAAACAATAAGGCAGCTCAAAGTTGAAGCTAGGGATTTTTCAATCCTTTTACTAAGATTTCCCATTTTTTTCCACAAAACAAGCTGGAGATGAAAAAAAGGAAAAGAAAAAAAGACAAAGGAAACGGAAAATAAGAGGAAAAGTAAAGTTAATGGCTCGGGAAATTTGCTTACCCAAAGACGCTTCTCACCGCACACAAAATGTGAAACCGCCTCCCCCTCTCTCTCTTCTCTTCCCCCTCTCTCTCTTCTCTCAATTTGGTGTGTGTGTGTTCCTGTGCGTGTTTTTGTGTGCGCGCTTTTAATCTTCCAAATAAGCAAGCACTAGCAGTAGGAGGTTCCAACGCTGACGCCACCAAGAGTATTAGAAGGGCTAATTTGACTTGTGCTTGCCGCTAACATGCGCTTATAAGGCGCAGGGAATTGTTGGAACGGATGATTCCAGAGTTCGTCGGCTGATTGTATTCATTTATTTGCGCTGATCTGTACGAATCTAGGCCCATATATCATTCTCGGCCCATTACTCAGAAAAAATCATAAGGCCCAAATAAAATGGATTTCTAGCTACGCAAGCCCAAACATAATACTATAGGTAAAACACTCCTCCATTCATGAGTCCTTGACAACTACAAACTTTGTACCTTTTCATAAATTTAAATTATCGATTCATGTCAAATGAATGGTACTAAAAGTCAATGGATAGATCATAGAGCGCTGTGTTAGTAGAAATTATGAATTTATGTATTGATTTCGCCATTTGACCATTTCAGTTAGCATTCAATTTATCTCATCCGCTGATGTACATTTTTCTCATTCTGATATTTAAATTTGGAAGTCGGCCTCAATGTGCTTGCCAATTGGAAATTCCTAATAACAGTATTGAGATTGAATCAGAAAAATTTAAACCAGACAAGACACCCAATAAATCATTTTGAAAAAAATGGAATGACTATTTGATTTTTTTTATATATGTCGTGGACTAAATTAAAATATACTCCCTCCGTTCCGTTTGTATATGGTCACTTTCCTTTTTGGTTTGTCCCACTTGTAATTGTATAGAGACATTACCCCATACTCTATTTTAACTTCCAACCACACATTTTTTTCTACCAACTACTTTCTTAATATATGTGCAAAAGTAAATGACCCTATACAAGGGAGTATAAATGTTATACTCCCTCCGTCCCAGCCTAATTAGCACACCATTTTATGCACACATATTAAGGAAAATTTTATTAAGGACCTTAATGGTATTGAATTCACACCTTTTGAGACTAATTAAACTTAGAATAGAGTGTCTTTTGTATTTTTTGGAATAAAGAAATACTTTTTGAACTTTTGAGCTTGATTAATTTGACTTATTTAGGTCAAATATAGTATGTGCCAATTAGTTTGGGACACCCCAATTTAGAAAGTGTGCCAATTGGGTTGGGATGGAGGGAGTAATAAACTACTAAAATGATAAAGAAAAATAAATTAAATTTTAAATTTTCTATACATATTGTATCAATAAAAAATTAAGTAAATATTCATTGATTAATATCTTTCATAAAGCATGTTTACGAAAAATAAATAAATTTTAACTCTTCGAACCCTCACCCACTGTAGTCGATGTAAGGAGTTAGTGTTAGTAGAAAGCAAGCAAGCGGCGAAGTTTTAGTTGTCCGAAAGTAGTAAAAGTTTGGTCACGCTTGTGGATCAAATTTGAAATCTTCTAATCAGTTGTCTTGCAGTTCTAAAACAATGAATCTACAAGTTAGTGGATTCACCTGATTTCATCATGTCATGGACGTAGAAGTAGTTTTTTCGAACCACGTAAAACTCAATGTGAGTTGTTTAAATTTCTATTTTACATGCACTGAATTGTCATCATCAGCACACACTCTCCATAACACATACCATCAAATAGTCTTGCATTAAAGTGGTTGAATCTGCATGAGTTGGCCTTAATCAAAATATTTTATAAGCAAGTGTCCGCACGCATAGTAATACGAGTTGTATTAATAATCACGTTAAAGAGAACGTGAAACTCCTTCTATTCTCGCGATCACGCAAGAACAGCCGATTTAACCCTTGTTGTGTGAGTTTTGCAAGAGTGCCCTCGGGATCTGCAAACTGAGAATCACCAAAGCGAGATTTAACACGGCGCAAGAAATCCGATCAAGAAGAGAGCAATTGTTGTGATTTTAGCCATTGAAACCACGTGGAAGCTTTTCCATCAAGATGGAAAGCAACTATTTGGAGGCGTTGAGCATCTGGGGTGTTGTGAAATTGGAAATATTCCTCTATCTTGAAAATCCAAGTGTGAGGGTCGTCGCCATCAAAACGGGAAATATCGAGGCAGACCATCAGGCTGCGAGGGTTGGAGTGGTCGAGGATGGCAGAGGAGGAACTGGTCTGAGAGGATTTGAACAGAGAAAGAAGTTCGTCGATCTGAGTCTGGAGAACGGCGTTGTGGGCGTCAAGTTGTTTTTGCCATTCAGGTACCGCGGAAGCCATGAGAACAATGAAAGCACCAATTAATACGAGTTGTATTAATAATCACGTTAAAGAGAACGTGAAACTC
>JAYJMF010000017.1:3352808-3364109 GCA_036873715.1 Salvia sclarea
AATCGTATATTGCTGCTCTTGTTTTGTGGAATTTAAGGCCGTGTTTGGTTCTCACCTTTTAGCTACAAAGTCTTAACCAAGTCTCCCCAAATATAATTTGGAACTCAAGGCGCCTAATGGCGCTAAACTTTTTAGTACAACATAGTTTCATCATTCTTCACTATCTTGTAGTAGTAGTTTTTTAATATAATCGAAATATAAATAATTGGTTAGCTAATTATTTTTTTTTATTTGTTGATACTTATTTTTCACTCTTTTATACCGTGCAACGTACGGGTACGTCACTAGTTCTATGAAAGCCCTTAAAAGGTTTTCTCTCCTTCAAGTTGATTGATTTTAGTTCGTAAGTTTTAAAATTTTACGATTACTTAAATACTTAATAGAAAAAAGTTTGTAATTTATGTTTTATATTAATATTTTAGATATGATAACAATGATTAACAATTCAATTTTTCCTAGTGCGACTGATTATCTTGTGTGATATGTGGAGTTTCGAATAGTAGTTAAACTTCTTGCTTATCATAAGCATTGAAGACAAGATGGTCTTTGATTGAAAGAAAATATCACAAAAACAAAACGCACTTTCTATAATCCTTCACAAGGTCCCAAATACTCTATAAAGCAAAAACATGAATTGGGTTCTATTTGTAAATCTTTTAGTTTAAAACTATAACTTATGCCAAATCTATAGTTTATATCGTAAATTTCAGATAATATTGAAATGAGTAAGATCTTCTTGAATTATGGACGAGAGCTCAGTTACAAAACATTTATTATTTTAGGTTTTGAATGTCCCAAAAAAAAGTGTGATTGCCTATTTCATTTGAAAAATGTAAATCTCTATTCAATGATAGCTTATCACTTTTTATAGTCTATATCAAGGGTAAATAGTAACTCCAGAGCTGGCCGTATGAAGGGTATTTTCGTCTTTTTAGGTCTACTCTTCGCTACATTTAGGGATAGTTTCATCTTTTTGGGCATCTGACTTGCTGCACGTTCCTGCCAGACGCTGTTACGCACTGTACTGGCGCCTTCACTTTTAGGTTAGAATATTCAGAGCGCTCGTCCAATGATGCAAGTTCACATGAGAAAGCGTTGAAAGAGACTCTTCCTTCAGATTTGTGCTTCCTCGTCCTCGGATTTGGCTTGCTCACCGTTCTTATTCTTTTCAACATTGGGATGGTCGGGTTTGCTTAGTCTCTAATTCCATTATTTTTAAGGTCTAGTCGTCTTTTAGCTTTCTCCGTGTCTTTTAGGTCGACGATAAGGTGATATGTTCTATTTAATTTTATCCATATTAACTTTAATTCATATTCATAGTTAAAGAATAAATATAGACATATTAAAAGATTTACTCGTATAATTTTCTTTAAATTCTTATAAAAAATTCACTCTAACCTATGTAAGTAAAACACTTATTCTAACATAAACGTAGAATCGGCTGAGAAAGTATAAATAGGTGAAATTGAAGTCTAGAATGAGACAATAGACATAAACTAAAAACTGCGAGAAATTTCTCTCTCTTTCTGGTTTGGAAGCGATAGGGATGTCTGAAAATCCGCTGCAACTTGTATGTCATGGTTTTGGCAAGGTCTCCGAGTGCATTCAAACGAATCTCTCTCGCTTCATCTCGCGCTCAGATAATCCTTCATCCACAAACAAGAACCCTCTTATCACGCTTTCCACACCCAACCATCTTCGCCAACCCGATCAAATTCTCAACAAGGTTTCTCCTTTTTACTACTACTTTCAACCGATTGCATTCAACCGCGCCAATGTACTCCATCTGTTTGATCAAAGTACTGAATGAAGTTCCTTTGGATTTTGCTTACTCTCCGCAATGAATTATCATTTTTGCAGTGATGAATTAGAATAATATCATTCAATTGCTATGTCTGGTTACTGCTTGGATTGAACAAGATGCTGAATTTTATATGTTGCTCATGTTTTTTAACAGGGGAAATCATCAGCCCCGACAACTAAAGAAGAACTTGGAAGAGCTACGTGGACATTTCTCCACACTCTAGCTGCTCAGGTTCTTGCCTTAGATCATCGTATCCACTCTTCAAGTTTCTTTCTCATCTATTGTTTGAACAAGGTCTCCTTTTGAGCATTTCTTGGGGAAGGCCATGAATTTGTGGTTGCACCTTTTCATATGTTTGAGTGGATATCATTGTTCCGTATGTTCGATTTTGAATAAGTTTTGATTAGAGATATGGTGTGTATTGCTTGTTAACTTCCCCTTTTGTTTTTCAGTACCCGGATAAGCCAACTAGGCAACAGAAGAAAGATGTCAAAGAACTGGTACGCTTGGCAAGTGCATTGAGGGATTGGCTTTTCTTTTATGTTTTGTTTGTTATCAACTGTTTATGTTGATTAACAATGAACTTTTTTTCCCTTTGATTGGATTGGATGTCGAGCAATATGAGATTCCCTTTGATTGTGTTCTTAGAGATTCACTTTATCACGTATCTGAATATGAGATATGCACATTCATACAAATACATTCACTAGCACCCCATAATAATGTAGTTGTCCATTTCTGATGCAGATGGAGATATTATCTCGCATGTATCCTTGTAAGGAATGTGCAGATCACTTCAAAGAAGTTATAAGGTGCACACTTCCTCTCTTTCTCCCAACCTGAAATTCCCCCCACTCTCTCTCTCTGACATTTTGGTTTACCAACCAAACACTTGAATTTTTTAGGGAAAGGATATATTTTGTGTTTCTGGTAAGCAACATTTAGCCTACATGGGAACCTAGCCATTAAATTATATATACTACACCAATGATCTCCAATTTTTGCATTGCTCAAAACATATAGTTACCAATTTGTGAGTCAAGAGTAATATTTAGTTGTGTAGTTGTGGAGAATCAACTGCCAATCGCCCTCCCTCGCTGTCTCTAAGTTTCTGTCATGTCAACCTTTCTATTTTGCAAAATAAGCAACTAAAACATATGTGGGTCTATTCACCCCTTGCTACGCAAATTCTTATAGTTTTCTGTCTTGATGCTTCAATGAAAACAAACAAGGTCTGAAACTAATTAATCGCCTCTTCACATATGTACATTCAAAATATGCATGGATTATGTTTGTGTATGTATATGCAGAGCGAACCCTGTAGCGGCTGGATCTCATGACGAGTTTTCCCAGTGGTTATGCCATGTGCATAACGTTGTCAATAGAAGGTAATCTATGTGTTATATATGAACTTTTATGGTCTATTTGACTCTAAAATGAGTAAGTTTTGTTTGTGCAGCCTAGGCAAGGTTGTATTTCCGTGTGAACGAGTTGATGCTCGGTGGGGGAAGTTAGAATGTGAGCAGCGCGCATGTGACCTACAAGGGACTACCATGGATGGATTTCACCATTGAAGCCAAATGGAATTATACTGTTATATGTTTCATTTTATGCCTGAATTGAATCAATCAAGAGTAACTATATATCTCATGCTCCTGTCCTGTTCATATCATTGTTCACTATCAATCAAACAAATGCAAAGAGTCATTCATTTCCTTCTGAATCTTCATACTTGTAAGTTTCTTATCACTATCATTCACAGGCCTATTTTCTTACTGAAATGGATGAAGAGCAAAGCATAACCCCCTTGTGTTTTCTTGAAAACGCCAAAAGGAAACCCCAAAATAACGAGTTCAATTTATCTAATTCTTATTAAATCAAATCTCGAGTAACTCATAGCATACTACTACAACCATGATTTTTTCAATTGGGGATATGACTATATTCACCTCAAATTCGTATGTCAGTCATTACTTATCATGAAAGGTACAAATATTGTTCTTTCATGAATTCTATTCCTTTCCAACAACGAAAAAGGGAATGAACGAAAGAAAAACACAAATGTCTAAACAAATAACTAGTTTATATACGAAGAAGAGTGCAAATATTATAAAGTACAATAACATCCCAATGACAAAAAAAATACCACTCGTATAAAAAAGAAAAAGAAAAGGAAGAAAGCCGAGAGAAGGCGCCCAAAATTAAAAGGAAAAAGAAAAGACTAATGGCACGAGAAAGGTCCATTACACCCCCGATCTTGATCCATTATTTCAAAATTAGCATTAGGGTTTTGCTAATGAAAATGAAACATATATAAAATTGAAATTGAAAACTCTGCACCGTAACTAGCAATTAGGGATTTAACACAGATTCATAATCCCAATCCTTTGAGAGAGAGATGGGGCACTCCAATATCTGGAATTCTCACCCCAAAACCTATGGCCCTGGATCCCGCACCTGGTACATGCATTATTTCCCTCCTCCATCTGATTTTTTGTTTAATTTTGCTCTTCTTCGATTATGCTTTATTTGAAATTGAGTAATAACTATAGATAGGCTACAAGTGCTATTATACTAGAATAGCGAGTTTTGCACCATATTATTCATCACTGAAGTAGTATATTTATGTAATTACTGTGTCTCTACAAATGTAGTTGATTCTGTAACCGTGTATACTGTTTGAAGAAATAAAACCTGAATTTGTGTTGAATATGTCGACATAAACGATGTATATAGTATCTTAAATATCTTAACATTACTTTTGATAAATTTATTAGGGTAAAAGTAATTTTATATGATTGGCCAAAATAAGTGGAGGTGGATTACTGATTACTTAGGACCATTGTTTGCTTTAATTGCCTCTATATAGGGAAAGAGATGCATATTGTTTTAGAATAAATTTTAAGTTGTTTTAGCATCTTGGTTGCTGCCATTAATTTGCTAATTTCTGGAACAACATTGTTAATTGAGGCATTATGATCTGAATTGTAATTGTGTTGTGTTTTTGTATGCTGTCTCTCTTTATTGGCATTGAAGTGGACTTTCAGCCACCATTAGAATGATGCAAGAATTCCTTTACAGTGTAACGATCAGTTGTTGGTCCGTTTATGCAGATCATCGTTACTTCGTTATTTTGGTTCTATATTGGCTTTCTTACTTTCTGTTTGGTGCATTTGCATCATAATTATGCATGGTTTCAATGATATGGTTCTTAAAATGATCTCTCCTCCTAGCTTGCAAGTTTAAGCATATGCTTTATTGAATGAAAATTTTCCCCCAAACTGAACCGAACTTATTATATATCCTGCATCTGGCTATCTCGGGTTTCCAAATAATGATGATCCGTTGAGCGTTTATTTACACACATTTGGTGATGAAAATAAGGTGCAAAATCTGTCTCATACTAATGATTTTTTTTGTTTGATAGCCGTGTTTGTGGGAACCCTCATGGAATCATTAGGAAGTATGGTTTGATGTGCTGCAGACAATGCTTCCGCAGTAATGCTAAGGAAATCGGCTTTATTAAGGTACTTGTTACCTGTGTTATATCTTCTCCGTCATTTTTTAACATTTTTAATCTCTATTTTACATGACAATACTTGATGCTTTGCCTTCGATCCTTTTGCAGTATCGCTGAACTGTTTCGCCGCCGACTTTGCATAGGGATGTTTTGATTTATTTTAGTCTTTAGCCAATTTGTCTAGAATGGATGTAGTTAGATGATTATTATGCACAATGTTTAAACGGTTAATTTGATTGTAAACCATAAGATTTTGTTTTATTATTGGTATGCTGAAAGTCTATTTTCATGCTATGGAAGCTTTTTGGTGAATCTAATTGTGGTTTCCACTCTCGTTTCCTAAATCAATGTGCTTCGCTACAATTTGACTCTTATTTCCTTATATTTTTGTGTTTATTAATGTTCGAAATATTACTTTCTAAAATATTAGAGGGAAGCATTTGGTTGGTTTAATTAAAAATCAAACTGAACCCCCAAAATCTAATTACATAGGCTTTTAAAATTAGTACTATTGAATTGTGCGTGATTTAAATTGGGTATGATAAAATAACCAGAGTATTATGATAAACCATATCAATCCAAGCATGAAGCCCAACAAATAAAAACAAAGAAAAGAAACTAAACTTAATACAAGCTCTCAAGTATCATAATAGTTGGGCAATTATAAGTATATTTTAGGTACCATTAGTCACTTTCTGAATTCTCCTAATAAATAAAAGCGCAGCATGCCTAAATACAAGTATACAACTATAGTCTAAAGGTAGTATATCTTGTATATGTATATATTACACTTTACGTAACACATTTTTCTTGAGTCTACTCATTGAATATGTGTGTGGAAAATTATCTCGGACACAATACTTTTTCTAGGAAAAGTTAAAGATGATTGTGATAGTGACTTGGCATGAAATTATTCTTTTCGTTTGAAGAAATATATGTTCATTAATCTTACTTCAAAAGTGAGCTTCCATACCATCTTTTGCGGAACTCCATTTTTAGGAAAACTTAATTGAAAAGTTGATAGCCTATAAACAACGAAGTACCACCATTATGTATCATTTTCCTTAATGAAAAATACTGTACAATAATGCAGAAGCTAATAGTTTGAGTGGCAACGACACCACGACTCTCTTGAATTAGAGATCACTTTCATACCAAACACACCTTAATCATGGATGTATAATGTATTTCATTTAAAAAAGTGTTGCTTAAGTCAATCACATTTGAATTTCCAACTATGAACAACCGAACTCATATTTAGATTTGTTATTTAATTTTCATTTTTTGCAAATAGATCGGTTTGGAAATAATGATTCAAGTGGCATCAAATGCATCGTGAAGATGTACATATTGCGTATTATATGTAGCAAGTGGTTTTTATTTAAATTAGTTGAGGAATGAAGTATTAACAAACCACATATTGTTGGGAAGTCATTAGTCTAGAAATTAGTTTAGATAGAACAAATGTCACTCTTATGTCCGCAATTAGATGGCGAAGGATATAGATAGATATCATATTTTACATATTTTGACATGTGATGAATCTCTCTGCTTAATTTATCCCTGCATAATATGCCTAAACTTAGCAACAAAGTATTTGAGAATTATCTGCAACTAGTTAGCCTTCATATTTTTTACTTTTGCTTTTCCTTCTTGCCTTTTGTTTAATTACATTGCTTTGTGCTCTTTCTATTTCTTTTTGCTCATCTAAAACGCATGGTTATATTATTAACTTCAGAAGAAGAAAGCCCGGCTGATGCTCAAACTCGTCATCACAAGAAAAATAGAACGTACTAGTAAACATCAAGATTAATTTGAAAGTGTAGGGATTCCTTTGAAGCTTAATTAATTTGAACTCGTGTGCAACAAACTATGAAATATTATTTCCTCCTTCCCATATAATTGTGCATATGAGTGATACATGT
The DNA here is from genome assembly GCA_036873715.1 of Salvia sclarea. Lineage (NCBI taxonomy): Eukaryota > Viridiplantae > Streptophyta > Magnoliopsida > Lamiales > Lamiaceae > Salvia > Salvia sclarea. The sequence goes on from JAYJMF010000017.1 coordinate 3,360,058, forward strand.
TTTAATAAAATTAGATATAGGTGACTTTGAGTGGATAAAGGGGTCACACTTTTTGAAAAATTTGGTGTATATTGATTGGAGATTGTTGACTTTTTGGTAAAATAAATTTTCCGAAAAGGATTGATCAACATACTTTAGAGATATATGAACGAAAAGAATTCAAAGAGAACAAATTAAAGTAAAAAATCTGTTATTAAATCCTAATAAGTGATAAATCCTAAGAAGTCCTAATATAGTACTCCATTAGGCACCGAAAGCATAAATCCTAATACTAGGGTTCTTGAGAATGATTTTGCTTAAAAATAAATGATTTTTTTAATATAAAAATAAATGACACATTACAAGTGATATCATACTTCTCGAATTATTTTAATATAAATTAATTTTTCTTAAAATTTAATACAGTAATTAAGGTCGATTTTATGTTGCAAAAGTAAATGAAAATTTTCTTAACGTTTTGGGTGGATATAGGTACCGTGCGGGGAGGCTCCGTTGGAATGCATGCAAGGTTTAATTTTGCGTTGAATAAATTAAAGGAAAATATATTCCTCGATTTAAATAATTGAGTGGTTGTTCATATGTAATTTGAGCGACTATCGAAATATATATAGATATGGAAATTCGCAATATATGTATATGCATAAGAGAGACAAGAATACATGCAATAATCAACAACGACAAATGCTTGACAGAGATTGATGCATAGGAACCATAACTATATATCGTCATATCAAATTTTATTCTATTTAATTCGAGATCTATCATTTAAACTTTATCTAAACTAGGTATATTTGGTAGGAGACATGATTTTATTTTTGTTAAACTGAAAGCGAATTTGCTCTCAACCTTGCTACTTGCTAGATTATTCTTATAAATACATATCAGATATGTTACTATTCACGCTTGGTTGGTATCAGTTTGATTTAAAAGCTGTTTATATACGATTAATTTAAATCTATCAAAACTAGTATTGTGTCGATTTTAATCAATTATAAGATCCCAAACATATAGATTGTACTTGTATAAGAGAAAAAAGTATTAATACGGATATAATATAAAATTTGTTTTATAATTAATTAATATTCCGTTTCCTGGTTCCGTCCATAATAGGTTTCAATTTTTCAAGAACCAGATTCTTTAGTCCGAGGTATCAGTTCAGTACCATCTTTCCCATATTGTCTTTTATGTTTAGACAACCCTACTAATCTTCACATAAGTCGTTGAAGCAAGGGCTTGATAACTCGACATAGTACATACCCATGGAATTCTATATATTCCAAATTATATGAAGTGTATAGTAGCTCAATTAATAAGACGATTTCCTTTCATTTAATAAGTTAGGAATTCGAATTATCTCAGGTGCATGAATGTAGAAGTGTATAAATAATAATCTATAAAAAATATTGATATTACATTTTAAATCTATATAATTGATAACGTGCAATAATGAAATAACATTAAACTAAGTCAAGATATTAAAAAAGCCGTTATGGAAGGATTTTGATAGAAGACATATAAAGCACCAAAAAGTAAATCCAAAGTTAAGGGTAATAGTTATGTGGAAGCAAGGACCAAAGAAAACTAATTATTGGGGTGCTCACGAGTGCTAAAACAAATCTATAAACTTAAGTTCTACAACATCCTAATAATTTAAAAGTAGAAAGCAGTTTGTTTAATTAGAAAAATTTATTGCACACATTTGACATATGCGTTTTGTATAGAATAATTTCTTTATAGTGGAGAGAACTTTTTATATAAAATATTAAGTTGGGTAGTGATAATTACTTGGATTGTTATCACTCATGTAAAACTTTTTGCGGAGAGATTACTTTGTAGTTTAATCTTTGAAAAATTACAAAAATTGCACAACCTTTCCTAAACTAATACATTTATGGTAGGTTATTTTGCTCCGACTTAGGTCGGATGACGATGAGCCGCATATAGTTAGAAAATCCCTTAAGGTGTGGAATATATTAGGATTTGCCTTCATGGTGTTTAATGACCTATTCAAGTGTAATTTTGATGATGACCAGACATTAGCAAACTGCTAAAAAAACTAATAGTTAAATTACTATTTAATAAATGTATAAAAATTGTTACAGTTTGATCATTAATTCTACTGTGGAAACTCTGGAAGTAACGGTCCTGTTTGAGATGAAGATGTGAATATAATGATATAAAATAGATTAGATTGCAAAGAAAAAGGTGAAAGAAAGCAATGGATATTCATGCCATGCGTGGAAAGCAAGGGAGAAAAAAAGAGACTGAATGTGACTCTGCAACTCATACACACACAATGCATATATATACACATATATGCTTCCCCTATTTTTCTTATACAACACACAAAAATATTTATATATCGCAAAAAGTTTCTCCTAATTTATATGTATGTTAGTATGTATACCCAAAAAAAATGTCTGTGTATTTGCAAGGATATCCTCCTCTTGACTTAACAATCAATTTCCTCGGGTATGATTTTCCTTTCATCTATATATAAATTTCCGATTTATATCTTTTCAATAGTTGCTAATTCTACTTTTATCTTTTTTATTTACTTCTCATCATGGCATGAAAATGGGAGTAGGAAGCACCATTTTAGGTTTTACTCATTTCTTATTAATTAATTTTGAATTGATCGTGTGGTGAGAGTTTTTTCCAATAAGTTTGCTGTTTGCACATGCTCTTACATATATATATATAGGAGAGGGATTTAAATAAGAACTAAGAACTAATCGCATTCATTAATTTTAAAGATTGGGCGGTCAATATTTGATGAGATCTTATTTTCAAAATATATTTATTATTTCGAAATTATCAAATTTGCAAATATGTATACTGTTATTTGTAAATGTATACAATGACATTTGCAAATATGAATACTGTCATTTGCAAATATCTGTTGGTTGGTACATACGAAAATTTGGGAATTTGGTTGATTTTTTAAATTTGCAATGACCATATCAAATCTATGGATTTTTAATATTTGCAAATATCAAATATGAACCATAGATTTATGATAGATTGAAGGTGGAGATTGGTTCTTATATAATTCTTATTTTAAGGAAAATTATATTTTTACCCACCCCTATATATATATATATATTTACACTGTAACGAAATTCTTGATATTTGAACTGAAGTCGTGTGTTGAATATAAGAGATATGTGTGTTATACCTTTTTCTTACGGGAACAAGAGATTATAATTAATAACGCGAATATCTTAACATATATTTATACATGAATGTGTGTAAAGGTAGAGTAGCATATATCCCAATGTGCTATTTTCTTGTTCCTCCAACTACGAGACTTAATTTAATTGAACCTATGTAGTTTAGCTAGTGGTCTTCATTTTACAGGATAAATAAGTAAGTAAACAAAAATAAAATCACAGAAGTAGCTACAGACCTATTTGGGTTTTTGCTTCTTTTTTTCTTTTCTTAAAATAAATTAAAATTAAAGCATACCTATTTGGCATCATATTAGTAGGTAGTGCATAAAGAATATTATAAATCTAATGGGGTCAAAAGTTTTACGGCAAAAACCTTAATTTCTTTTGATATTTTGTCCCCTCCAACTACAACTTCATTAATTAAAGCTAAAGACCATGACATGTTCTCTTGGCCTAGAGCGGTTTAATATTTGCCAAGTAAATAAAGTGTCGTACTTGAAGGGGCAAATGTGTCAATCAATTGGCTAATGTATTAAATATTTGATTGTAGTATTTATTGTTCTTAAATACATTTTTTTCTGAATTAGAATCAACGAAGTAATTTCAGGTGATTCAAAATATGATTTTAACTTTGTAAACCAGCTTAAATATAACATACTTATCTTAGGACATTGACGGACACAATGCAAAAATAAGAAATAAAAAGTTACAAATGAGATCTTTTATTATATTTAAGTACTAGTGAGTAACCCGTCGAAACTCGACGGAAAATCAATTTACGTCATAAATATGATATAAAAAAAAAAAGAAAAAATCTATTTTAAAATAATAATAATTATTATTATTATAAATTATAAAATAAATACGTTGAGCAATTTA
>JAYJMF010000017.1:3364332-3379891 GCA_036873715.1 Salvia sclarea
TATTTTAGGGTATATTATAAATTATAAATTTTAGCACAATTCGTGAAGTTATTTCTAATTATAGTGAATAAAGTTATGTTTGTTATTATTTTATAGTTATGTTTAGCATATAGCGTGAGAGAATGACAAAAATGATAAGTTAGTATAAGAAATAGAATAATATATAAGATTTAGAGAATACTAATAAATAAAGAAAACTCAAAAATTATAAATAAGGAAAAGTGATGTGGCATGTGGAGAGGAGAATAGGGGCTTAGGTGGTATGTACATTAGGAATTAGAATTATAAATAGATTACTATATTTTATATATTATATAAATAGATGGAGGGCATTAGGCAAATCTAAAGATTTAGAAATTCCAAACATTAAAGTATATATTTTCCTTATATAAATTTTAAATTCTAAATAATTAATATTGGCACATGACTCTCCTTAAAAATTAAATGTAATAAAAGATGTTATATTTGTTTGCAATGGAAGATCTAAACTTACCTAAGACTTGAGGGACTTATTGAAATATTTATGCAATATCTATTTTGTTTTATCAAACACAATATAAAAATGAATTATTGTATACATATACAATAAGAGTTCAGATCATCAATCTACAATTTATAGTTAAATTCATTATTTTAATAATAATTATTATAAAAATAAATATTATTATCAACCACCTCAATTAACATTGTGACAAAAACTTACAATGTTATTTATTGTCCCTAATAATTAATAATGAAATAATCAGTCAACTAGTGTAGTTTATTTAGGAATGATAATAGCCGATCGGGCATGGATAGTAAATATCCATATTGGTACCTACGAGCCAAACCCACGCTTATACCCGTCATGTGTAATAAGTGGACTTTTTCACCAACGAAACAGAATTAACTGCAATTTAAACAAATGACAAAGAAAAGAAAAAGAATAATAGTTCAAATATCAAATAACATTGTTTAACACCCAAATTCACCACAAATCACAAATGTAACACTAGGTTCGAAATGGGAGAGGCATAATCATATGAAATTTACGGTATTTTAGTGACTGTGGTAAACGGATGTGAGCTCTTTTATTTTGACGGGTAAACGAATTTTACGAATAGATTAGTAATTATTCACGCCTACGTCTGCGAATTTGATGAATTACTATGAATTTTAATAATGAAACTATATATGGATACCAAATCAACTCCTATTAAATTGGGTACCTGTGATTATCCGTACTCGCATTCCCTCGTGTAGTTGCTATGGAAATGGAGATATAGGGCTCCTAGAACTTCAATGTTATTAATTAAATATATTAAAATATGAATTATATATATTAATTGAAAAATCAATTACAATTAATAGTTAAAAGAATAGATAAAAAATAAAAAATAAATATTTTGAAGTAATTAATGTTTAACATGAGTTGAAACACTTAACGATGAGAAAATTATTTCAAATGAGTATATTTATATTGTCATTATCATATTTATGAGTCCATCTATTAAACTCCAAGTTTGAGTTGAGACACATCCATCTTGTCTAATAAAGACTTGGTATAGACCAAAGAAGTGGGTCAAATATACATTGCATCCATCTAAAAAATAAACAAAAATATTAGAGGCTGAAATTATTAAAATACAATAAAAGTGCAATAAAGTATGATTAGAGAATGATTTTTTGGATTAGTTAAGGTTACACTTTCTTATATGGTTAGCTTCAAGATTCCCCCACTGTTTCTCCAAAATCCCAAATTCGCCCCAGATTGAATGTGCCAAGAACTCTCTGCTCCCAAATCTCATATCCCTCTCTCTTAATTCTTGCAGCAAGCCTGCACCATCCTTCCTATTTCTGTTCCTAAATTAGATGGGCTGCTGTATTGCGGCGTCTGACATTCAAAAAAGAAGAAGAAAGCAAAAGGAAATCTCGAAGCAAAAAAGGTGGAATCTTCTGCAGACCCATCATGCATTCTTGAGCTACAGTGGGATCTCTTGATCTTTCTCGCCGCTGAAAATGCCGATGCCAAGAGGGCTCTCGGTAAGTCGGTTTCTTTCTGCCGGAATCAAAATGTGAGGGCTGCAATTTCACCTACTACTGTGTGTTTCTTGAATTGTGATGATGGTGGCTGCTGTTTCTGGAGCAGCTTCAACTCCCGACCCACAAAACCCCAAAACCCTGAGGCCGCCATTGCTGCCCTCTGAGAAGGATAACAGCAATGGGGTTTCGAGCAACCCCAAAAGGCCCAAATCAAGAATTGTGTCTTCTAGATACATGTCCCCTTCGGCTTCTTCCACTTCCACTTCCAATTCATCTTCTCTCTCCTCCTCCTCCTCTTCTTCTAGAAGGTTCCCCTCTCCCTCGCTTCCAAGAAGCTCCACCACCCCTTTGCCGAATGCGCCTTCTTTGGCCTCTAAGAGGTCCGTTTCTGTAGACCGGAGGCGGCCGGGGGTTTCCCGGCCTTTAACACCTGATCTTGATTTCAAAATTGCTACTGCTTCAGCTGCCACTAAGCTGCTTGTGACCTCGACTAGGAGTTTGTCTGTTTCGTTTCAAGGGGAGGCGTTTTCGTTGCCCGTTAGTAAGACTAGGGTGGCCCCTCCTTCCCCCAATTTGAGGAAGGGGACGCCCGAGAGGAGGAGGAGTAGTACCCCGTCGAGAGGGAAGACCGACAATGTAGGTGCTCAGGTGGAGAATTCTAAGCTTGCTGATCAGCATAGGTGGCCGGCTAGGCATCGTTTGATGAATCCCCTTTCGAGGAGTTTGGATTGTAGTGGGGATGCTGAGGAGAGGACTAGCCCGAGTGGATCTGTGAGTGCAATTCGATCACTACAGAACTCGATGATTGATGAAGGGAGGCCCTCGCTTGACAGTAGGGCGAGTCTTGATTCTGGACATTCAGAGCTTGCAAATGTGGTTCAACGATCCCCATGTGGGAACTCAGTCAATAATGAGGTGTTGATGCCGTGTGACCTCACCACGTCTGATTCGGATAGTGTCTCGTCTGGTAGCACTTCAGGGATGCAAGAATGTGGCCGGGCTTCCCAAAGGCAAAACGGGCCTCGTGGGATTTTTGCCTCTGCTAAATTTTGGCAAGAAACTAACAGCCGGCTTAGAAGACTGCAGGATCCCGGCTCACCTTTGTCGACAAGTCCTGGTTCTAAACTGATTGTGCCACCTAAGTTGAAAAAGTATAGTGGTAATGGTTCGATTTTATCATCCCCAAGAACAATGTCGTCTCCTATTCGTGGTAGTGTTAGGGCTGCATCACCTAGCAAGCTTATGAGTCCTGTAGGGTCGTCTCCATCGAGGGGATATAGTCCATCGAGGGGATATAGTCCATCTCGCATCAGAAATGCTGTTAGCACCATTAACAACAATTTCACTGACACACCCTCGGTTCTTAGCTTTGCCGTTGATGTACAGAGAGGGAAAGTTGGGGAGAGCAAAATCTTAGATGCTCATCTATTGAGACTTTTATACAATCGACACTTGCAGTGGCGCTTTGTAAATGCTAGAACTGAAGCGGTCTTGCTTGTACAGAAATGCAGTGCAGAGGTCAGAATCTTCTTCTTATACTTCTCCCTAATATTTTGTTTCATCCAGATATGCCCTTTTTGTTCTGAATATAATAAATGATTGATATGGCTTGGTTTGTGAAATGGCAAGCGGAATGATAAATTTGGAAAGATGGTGTCTCTTAATAAGAGATTAATGAACTGTTTAATTGTTGGTGAAACTTACTTTATTGACATGTAATGCTCCTATATTTGCTGTAATGAGTAACAGACTAGTTTAGAATCCTTATAATGCATGTCTATTTGGAATCTGACAATTATGTCACACTTCTGGAATTGTGAAATGTGAAAATGCTGGATGATTGAAATTGACTAGATAAAGGACACCATAGCGATGTGGAATGTTATATTCTGTGGGTTGACTAGCGCTATATGTGAATGTGCTTTATGAGGCAATTGGAAGATACTAGATAGTGTTGCCTTATGAGGCTTCATTTTTTATTAAATGACCAACAGAAGTGCCAAAAGTTAGAAAAGGCTTAAAAAGATGGTTTTTGGTGTTTGGTTAGAGAAGAATGATCGTTATATTTTTTCCAAATTATGACAAATCATTGGCAGTTGAAATGACAAGTAGTTTTATGGCCCATGTTCTTTGAGATTTTGAGTGTTCTCCTTCAGTTATAGGGTAGAGTATATCTAATGGAACCTGAGTGTAATGGGTTCATACCTTTTGTGTGTACGGCCATATAAATTCTATTTTGTGATAAAGGTACTTGTTTGTAAGAGAAAGGAAACCACATGATGATCAAAAAATAGTTTTGCCTTTTCTGGTTTTGTTTCTTTTTTACTGTACCACTGTTTCTGAGGGTTGTTATTGACAACCTCACCACGAACCCAATTTCATGTTCTCGACCTGCCCTGTAAAGTCCTTATCCTCACCCTCCTTTTTCCTTCTTGATTCACTGTCGGTAGCCTCACCAGCGACCACCCAGCACCGTCAGACCCCTCCCCCACTCAGTGTTCATGCTAGCTTGTGGTGGTCCCTTATCCGGCTGAATTCACTGGTGCCCTCAAACACACATGCTCACACACAAGTTGGCACATTTGCCCCTCTCATATTTCTCCGATCACGTTGTGGTGACAACATTCGCTTTTAGTTATATTATTGCAATCTAGTACAGAAATTATCACATCATCATTTTTTATTGGCTGATCTGTTTTGGAATATATTTGTGTGCCATTTAGACTGACATGTTCGAACTCTGGGCCTTCTCTTGAACTAAATAAATATTGAATTGCTTGTACATTATATTTGTTATATCATCTTGGAGTTTGATGATCAACTTTGAGTACTACAAAAATTTAGTTTTACCATGCTAGTACTTGAAATTATTGTTCACCTCTGAAATTCATTAAATGAAAACCTCTGACTTCACCAGAAGAATCTCTGGAATGCATGGATAACAAGCTCAGATCTACGTGATACTGTCGCCAAAAGAAGACACAGGCTGCAGTTACTAAGACAAAAGTTGAAACTAGCTTCCATTTTGAAAAAACAAGTAAGCTCTATTTGACCGTTTCCACTTCTGTGACATTTTGATCATTATCACTTTATGAGTTGATTGACTGAGTACAAGTTTTGCTTTACCCATTTAAACATCTTGTTAATTTTGTTTTTGTGAACTTCTCTGCCCATTTATCCCCTGCATGCATATCTAAAGTTTTTTGTTTTGTGCAATTCAGATGACCTTTTTGGAAGATTGGGCATCTTTGGACGAAAACCACTTGATCTCTGTGGTTGGAGCCATTGAAGCTTTAAAGGCTAGCACTCTTCGTCTTCCAGTTGTCGGAGGAGCCACCGTACGTAACTGGTGTTATTGTGTTTATTATGTACAAAAATTTTGCAATGTAGCTTGGCGATAAATCAAATGATAATATCAATATTTGGCAGGCCGACGTCCAAAGTTTGCAGAAAGCTATCAGTTCATCTGTAGAAGTTATGCAAGCAATGGCAAACTCAGTACATTTGCTTCTCCCAATGGTAAATCTCTTAAAATTTGACATTTAGCAATTCAAGAAGTGATAAAGGAGTTTCACATTTATGGAGAATGGTTATGCTGAATGGTTTTGAGTGGTCTCAGGTCGATGAAGTGAGTTCTTTAGTGAGTGAACTTGCGAAAGTGGCGAAAAAGGAGAGAGCTTTGCTTGAGCAGTGCAAAGACTACATTGCCCTTTTAGAAGCCATGAAGGTAGATCCTTTTTCTCCCCTAACCCTCCCAGATAAACATTACAAATGTTATTCGTTGATAATTTAATTGTGAGCCGACGTTACAGGTTAAAGAGAGTAATCTAAGAACACACGTAGTACAGTGTAACCGTGTAAGAAGAGCATGTCCGAAGACGGGTAGAGCTGATTGTATCTGACTGTGCGTTCTACGTGCTAACTGTGACACACTGGTTGAAGTTTTAGACCTAGTGGAGGCGGCATTCAAGGTGATCGAGACGGGCCAGACGACTAATCTTCGACTTCTTCATTTGGCATTTTTTGGAAACCCATCGGTTTCTCCTGTCCTTTACCTCCCAGGTATCTAATATTACAGTTTTTGTCTCATTAACTAGCTTAGTGCACACGCCCTTCTCTCTCGTGGAGAATGTAGAGAAACTGCTGTATATATATAATGTAATATTCTAACTGTGATTGTCGTTAAGAATTTCTTGGTTAGTCCGAATTGTATATGCTATTTTTCTCGTGCATGCCTGGATGTGAGAGTGGGTGAAATTAATGTTAGATTGTTAGTTGTTGAAAATGTGTTCACACACGAGGATATGCATTCATTAATTAATAAACTCTAATTAGCAAATTAATAGAGATATTACCAAATCTTCATTTATGTGTCCTCTGTTTTGATAGGTGTTGTAATTTGGTGTTTCATTGTACGAATGCGTATCAATTGTACATTGCAACCGTGACTCATTATTTTCTACTTATATGAAACTAAATTTTAATATCGAAATGGAAATTTCCGATCCCACACCTTTTCATGTAACACGCATTAATGGATTTCATTCCAAAAGATGTATCGAGTCATCCGCTTATCAAAACACGAATACGAACTCAATTCAAAAAATTGATACATAAATGTTTCTAAGCTCTCAAAAATCAAATTAAAAATAGCCGCCAATATGAATTGAAAAGCTACAGATGCCAAAAAGAAATACCACACTATGAAAATAACTTAATACGCTATAAAAGATTTTAGGGGTATAGAATCTTGGGTTTAATTAATACAAAAGAAGGCAATTTTAATTACTACCACAGAGAACTGAGTTTGGCTGCCAGCTTTGCACTCTTGTAATCGTCTCTAAGCTGAATAAATCTGAATTTGCAACCCACAAACAAATAATAAGATACCATGACCTACACAATGTAGTTTGAGGAAATGAACCAGGACTTGCACCTTTTTGCATCCTTTTTTATACTCGGGGTTCCCTCAAATAGGGAAGACAGACTTTCAGGCGCGACAATAAACACATTGGCTAGGCTGGAGAAGATAGATAGAAAATGGTGAATATGAGATATTGTTTCTAAACTTGTTGGAGAAGAAGATATAAAACTTCACTTACATGCCCAACAACTCAAATTTCTCATCTACCGTTGGAGCATTGAAACAACGAACAAAGTCTGCATACTCTGTTATATCACGCTTGAGCTGCAATCCTCCACTGCAGGAATTAATTAGTACATTATGCAAGGCAGTTCAATCCAAAGAAGCTAAGATGTTCAAACAAAGAGAAATGAGGAAATGGAAGAAAATGTGAAGTACAGAAATAGAACTTCACCTTTCACCATGATCACAACTTCACCAATCACCATGTCATTGTCTCATGTTACTAACTCATGAACATATCTTATAGAGAAAAAACAATGGAACTAGGGCTAACATGTGACACACATCGACCCTATGAATCATAGTATAGAGCCCTCTCCAAATGCATTGACCCTAAGGAGCTGACGACAACATGTTCCCATTCTATAAAATTTCAAGCTCATACACCGTAACGTTTCCTATATTCATGCGCAATTCATCTACTTAACAATGACTTTGAGCCTCATACTGTGCATGTGTTTTTAAATTATGAGTCATGCCGAGGATGTTCAGTTGCATTGCCAAGTCGACACAAATAAATAATTAAATAGAAAGAGATAGAAGACAGTTTCAGGAACCAAATATGTTTAACTCCCTCCTACTTATCTCTTGGTATATTTTTTTATGCACGGTAGTGTTCATGAAGGTATCTTATCATGAGGAGTAGGAGGCATATAATCACCACATGTGAAACTTAATTAGATGTATAAATGGTATTAAAAAAGAGATCCAGAACTACCTCCAATTGAAAGTGAACTTTTCCCAATGGCTCATTAGCAACTTGTGCAAGCGATTTCCCTGTAACAATTGTTACCACCATCCGAATGCTATTATACCACATCATTTTATGAATTTGAACTCATATAACAAGTTATACATTATTTTCATTTATATAAGGAATTGGTTATATCTCAACACTATAAGGAGAATGAAAGTTAAATGAAATGACATAGATCAATAGTTCAGCAGCATAATAATAACTATGCATTCCGAGAGCCAATACCACTGTAAGAGACTTTACACTGGTCATCTAGACATCTTTACCGAATAATCCCAAAAGCAATATTGCTCTAATTATGTCAAGAATCTCAGTGACTCCTCAATGAATTGCACCATATTATATATTGCATAATAGCTTCACAAAAATGATAAATGACCAGACTGCTATGAATCAAGGGTAAGCCATGGCATCCACCAGAATGCTAAACTGCTTCCAAGGGACAAGGAAACTATCTCCTTACCAGTTCGGTAAGGAACGCCTGTTTGTTCAAACCTTCAAGAGCCGTGAAAGCAGACTCAAGCACCCGGGAGAGATAAGCGATAACCCTAAATTTGGACAGAGAAATGAGAACTTTAGTGTACAAGCAACTTGGACTTAGAGTCGACTGAGAATATGATAAAATAGAAATAATACTCTTTTAGAAAGGAAAAAGACAAAGAAAAAAGAAGCATGTCCATGGGAATCTAATTATTTCCACAAGAGATGTTCCTGGTAGGCCACCTAAAGAACAAACTTTTAATCATATGCAGAAGTTCAAAAATGACTAAGCTTTCACACCTAGTGCAGGCATTTGTTGGTCGGTGATCTGGACCGATGCCATCATCAGATGATCGGTAATCTGTAGCTTTCTGTTCAGCTGATTGCAGACGGTCAACCTTACATTAACTCAATAGTCAAATAATACAATATCTGAACTAAACCAAAAGAAGATTGTGAAGAGGTGCAGAAATTAATGTTTTAGCAAAGCGGCATACTCTTTTGGGAAAGAATTTCAGTACTTACCTCAGCCATCACTGTTTCAATGCACTGCTGGAGCCCCTTGTAAGCAGCAGCTTCTGCACTGGACATTGCTGATGCCATTTCTTCACAGGCAGCAGCATGTGCACCTTCCACAGGCAGTATGATTTGAGAAACAGAGTTCGCAAAAAACTGCAAAATCAGACTTCTTTACAAATAAGATTTGCCTCAAGTTCGACAATGAACATCAATAGACACACTACTAAAAAAAATGACATACTTGTTGAACAACAGCCACACTACTTCCGCACTGCTGTAGAGCAAGCATAAAAGATTTAAAGCTGCTTTCTCCAGCTGCAGCAGCAGTTTCTCCCTACATATCAACAATTAAGTTCTAACATTAAATACTCTTAAGATAAGATCTGCTAATAAAGAAGCTTATTTTCGCTTAAATGAAATAGCATATAGCAACCATCTGAAACACTCAAGTAAACTAAGTGTATCAAGTGCTTACTATAGATGTGGCTCCTGCAACTCTTCGACCTACACTAGTTCCTAGAACAAACCGTTCCCTAGATGCTGCAGCATCAGTCAGGCCTTCTCGAGCTCTTTCAAGGCCTTCTGTTATATATTGACTAACCTGGAGAAGGGAAAGGAATACGAAAAACATAATAGAATAGTTAATCAGACGCCTACAAAAAGATTTCAAAGTACTGCAGGAAACTAATAACTCGCCTGCTTCAAGAGACATGAGAAAACGACCCGAACATTAGCAGCAAGAGTAGCTTGCTGCATGATAGCAAGGAATAATTTACTATTAATTAAAATTGTTGAATGATTTCTGTGATCACTTAATGGAGACTCTCTCTCTCTCTCTCTCTCTCTCTCTCTCTCTCTCTCTCTCTCTCTCTCTCTCTCTCTCTCTCTCTCTCTCTCTCAATGTTTAAACTCAGGAAGTGTCAGATGAACTGTAATAGTTATATAATTGATCTCAGAATACCCAAGACTGGAACCAGATATACCTGTGATGAAAACAAAGTACACCTGGATATGGCTTCTTCATTCCAGTGTACAAAGTCGGTAACAACGGTGACAGTTATCTGGTGTTGAGAAGATGCAATGGACGCTCCCCTCGAACGCCCAATTGTGCCCTTTGATTCAGAGGGCTGCAGGCACTCAATGCCCAGTTCCTCCATCTGCATCATTTTCATTTTCACAGCCATTTGAATAAAGAATGCATCAAGCTAGTGAGTATATGAATTATGACCACTGGGTCAGAGGGAAGAGAGAAGACAGAAATGGAAATCAATAGTTTAGGACGGACCTTTGCCTTAAAGAGTAGCCTAAGAGAAACCTTCTCACAATCTATATATGTATCTTTGTGGGGAAGAAAAAGAGACTCTGTTAAGCCTGCGCAGAAAGATAAAACGAAGTTATGTGCTTTCTGCAACATTTCTAATATTACAGATAATATCTTTCAGAAAAAAAGCAGTAGTATTCTAAAAAAAATTCTCTCGTGATGTCACACCATCGGAGAGGTTTCAACGATTATTTTTAGCAGTTTCTGCTTAAAAGTTTCCCTCAATTAACGTATATCAGTATATCATTTCATAGATTAATGGACTAGTTGACTTCTAATGATACTCTGCACATGTGCGTTTTTTCTTTGTATAGTATCTTCTTCCACATGCTCGAGTAGAGTGAATTCATCATGTGCTTGATTCACCATGAAGAAAGTATCAAAGAGACACCAATCTTTTGTTTTCTGAATTTACATAGAATTCTATATGTGCACATCACAGCAGAAACATGCCCCCAAGTCAGAGGCTGAAGCTAGTTGATGTTAGAAAAATCTCTGAGAACATTAAACTATGTACCTTCAACATCCAAGTCACCACATCCCACGCTACGCAAGTCCTTAGAAAGTTCGAGTGTTTTCTCATATGACACTGCTAGCATTCTCAGATACTGATGTTAATATGGAGATTGTTAATATTGTCAGTGCTTAATGCATGATAGAATTTACCAGCTGCATATATATGGGACTCACTAATATAAGCCCTCCTTCTTCCTTGGAAGGTGGATTAACAAGAGAAGGTTTCAGCAATAGCTTCTCAAGAAGATTAGGAACTCGGTCTTCCAGCACACGCTTCATGTAAACCAAAGTATAAAAATCAATAATGTAGAATAACACCATATGCATCCTATGATCTAAAATCTATTGGACCAATTGTCCGCAAACATCAATAGAAAAAGGCGGTCAATAATAGCATTATTGAGAAGTCGGAATATATGCAATATATTTAATACTATCAATGACTTTAATTAATCAAAGTGTAAGATGTCGTGCTTGACAAGGGAAAATGGTTACATGCAAAAAAAGTCTCTCCAATCTCAGTTTTTCACAATGACCATTTTGTTTTGCACCTTATTAGTATTTCCTGCATCAGATTTTCTGATATACAGATCATTTCTCAATAAAAGATCATTTCAAGACTGATCACCACCAATCATATTTACAGAATTTAGCAGTACCATGGCAGAAAAGAATGATAGCCAGGTCCAGTGAGTGCAAAAAAAATCGGATAAATCAGAATACCTGAACCAATATCGACATGACATCATTGGGG
Source organism: Salvia sclarea (assembly GCA_036873715.1). Lineage (NCBI taxonomy): Eukaryota > Viridiplantae > Streptophyta > Magnoliopsida > Lamiales > Lamiaceae > Salvia > Salvia sclarea. The sequence continues at coordinate 3,375,848 of JAYJMF010000017.1, forward strand.
TAGGGAAATACTGCTGTTATGGTTTCTGCTTCTTTCCTTACAGTGTCTGCAAGAAAGTAGTAACAAAATGAAAATGAATATAAACAACTCCTGAGGTGAGGTGGAATTTTTCATACCAGTAATTTCTTTGTACAATGAAGAGAGCCCTTGCCCAACATTGCTAGGGCTGGGTTGAGATCCAGAGTCACCAAGAACCACCTGGACATCAGCATTCATGATCTCCAAATCAAACATTGGACGTAACCCCACATAGTGTTGCATAACACTAGTACCCCTGTTGAACTGAATTCAAAAGATAGTTAAGGGAATTACAAACATGATCTGAATCTTTAGCATGAATCTTGGACAAAGCTCTCCATTATAACAAGATATTCTGCCAGTCTGATTGAACAAATCACCTGCAACAAAATTATTGCGCATTGTGCCATTGAACACAGATCCTTTTTCTGCGAGGCTACGTCAAATCTTGATAACAATTTGTTCTCCAGTTCTGCGACACATTTCAAACAAAATCAACAATCACAATCACTCGAATAGACAAAACTCACTTTCGAAATTAAGCAAAGGGGGTCATTAGATACAGATCATTTGGTTGGTGCGACATATCTCAAATTAATATCCTTCACATAAGAGAAATGTGTGGTTCAAGAATCAGAATTCAAGTGGTGAGCTTCACTTAGAGATTCAGATACTTTATCAGTGCAAGCACTTCATGTGTATACATCCACCATATTTAGACCAATTGAAAATATGAGGTTTTCAATTTTTTAAAATAATACTCCCGCCGTCTCTCTTCAAATGGCACAACTTCCTTATTGAGTTGTCTCACTCCAAATGGCACATTCCATAAATGGGTTGATTTAAGGCTCAACTATTGGGTAGATATGTGGGGCCCATATACTTTACATGCTTTATGGAGTGTTTCTTAATCCATCCTTGTGCCAAAAGTGTTGTGCCATTTGTAGTGAGACGGAGGGAGTAGTAAAAAGAAAGTTTGTATAAGTTTGAGAAAACCTATATGGATTAACATCTATATGGAACTTATATCTGAAATATAAAACATTCTAATCAATTCATCCAGATGCATTTCATCGGAAACATCTTGGGTAATATTTTCAACAACCTACAGGCAGTTACCATCCCTACTCTTTGCCCAACCCCACCTAGAAAAAACAGTTCCCAATGAATTTTCCCCAAGCATCACAAACAATAAAAACACAGATGAGTGGTATAAACAATATCATACCATTGCAATATTCCTGGAGATTACCAACTGCAACTTCCAATCCTTTGCTTGCTGTTGCATTTCCTGAGACAGTCATGCCTTGTCTTCCAGGATCTTCTTCAGCAAAGAATCCTATATTGACAGTAGTAACCAGACTTTTTAAACTTTTGTAATCAAGAAGGATAAATAACTCACAGTTCATGAATAAGAGGTTAATCCCAGTTCAAGAACATGGATTTACTCAAATCACGACACATTGTCTGAAGAAGGAACAAAAAGAAATTACAGGAGATGGTTCCTATTTTCCAGAATACCAATATCAAGATTCAAGAACTTCCAATTCTCAGATTCTCATAAAAGGGGTTCATCTTACTCAATTTTTGCGCAATTGATGCAGCATCAGCTACCCGGGTATCATCCGAGAATAAAGGTGAGAGTTCCATTAGGTCACCAGGACTGCTATTAAACTCCATCAGGTACTGCAGGATGAAAGATACTTAGCACTATTCAAGAGGATTTCTGCATTGCTAATCATCATAAGCAGAGAGGCATTCCAGACCAAGCAATAGTAGCAGACACGTAGGGGCACAGTCTACACCCATTATAAGGTTTTACCTTAATAAGATCTATTGTTTGACTGGCAATTTCTCTCTGGGTGTCTGCACTCTGACAATAAAAGAATGTCAAAAATCAAAAGATTAACTTCTGAAATTCAGACAGGATTTGCCAAGATATATCTAAGTAGCAAAGTAAGTGAAACAGAAACAGAAGAAGTAGCATGAGTCTTAGATTAGCTTTACATAAGATGAACTATATTTACTTTCAAGAAATAATTTCAAAGCAATCATCAAGTAAAATTAATAAAACTGAAGATGCATATGGTTTCACCTGAAGATGGTCCCCAATTTTAGCAGCAGTTTGGCCAACGCTCGATATGCGAGAATCCAACCTTGCAAAACTATCAAACAGGCATTCAACACGTTTTTCGAGCTGCGCCACGTGGGGAAGAAAAAGCAAAAATAAGTATCTGAGTTAACTCAATTAAGCAAACAAGTCTAGCTATTTACCACACTAATAAAGGACATGCATTATATATAATATAGAAGAGCTGAACAACTGACCTCAGAAAGTGTCTTACGGTGCTTATAATCTTGACTCGCTACTTCCTTCTTGAGATTGTTGAGTTTCCCATCAATCTTTGGGCAGGCATGAACATTAGAAAGGTGATGAAGTAGAAAAACCAATAATTCACCACTATATTGAAACTTTACCTGCTTCCTCAGATCAATCAACTGTGTACCCGAATTCTTGAACAAAGATAGCAGAGCATCTACTTCAGGAAACAACGGGCTTGATATTACTACCGAGAATCTTCCGGCTTCCGAATGAGTTCGCGTGTGACCACTTGGCATAGCATCATTTACGCCAACTCCTTCAAACGCATCTATTTCTTCTAAACAAGATGGCAAGAACTGATTCACTAACTTCCTGAACAGTACATCGAATGAAAAGTCCCCCTACATTATACAGGCAAGCACATAGAAGAGTAAACGGATTAGCAAATTCACTTAAATGGGCTCCAGACACATATACTCAAAACACAAACTGGAGGCCTCACCTTGAACTCATCAATGCTCAAAACTATTGAAGAGGAGTCGTTCATCTAAGAAAATAGCAACATATGAGAAGTATGTATGGCTTTGGAATCACCGACTAATAAGCAAATCCGAATTGATAACAAAATAATTTAAAAATATTACTATAGTAATTGGCGGAGGCTGTAAAGAGTCTACTGTTATTGGCCAAAGTTCTCAGATGGATGTCAGTTCAACATTACCATATATATCCTCCCACCAGATAAGCAATTAGATCAAAAACTCAAAATCTGAGAGATAACCTTTGCATGATGAGATGCGATCATTTAAACAAAAATGTCATATAGAGCTAAGCACACTGAATATTTTTTCAGTATAAAGCTCAACGTGCGAATTATATACCCTATGATTTTAACAAATTAATCGTACATAGACAAATCGGTTCCAGTATTATAGTCATGACATCGGGAGCTACTAGTGATAACAAATTGAACAACGTCACACGATTAAAATCATTCCAAACTCAAAGCATCTACCAGATGCACGAAATAATCACAATGTTTTCTTCGAAATGGAAATCAGACAAAAACTACCGCCGAGTAACATCAAATACAACGAGAAAAAAAAAAAGCTGCTGGAAACTTACCTGGACAGCGGCGGAGCTAATTTACAGTAAGCGAGCAACGCCAAAAAGGATCTACCGCGAAATTTTCCGCGCGCAGTGTTGCATGTATATGTTTAGGTGCATTAGGATACTGCAAATCTGAATCAAACGACAGAGAATTTGAGAGAGAGACACAGAATAGGCGGAAATAGTAGCGATTTGTGGAGAAATGTGTGCGACCGAATAATTTGTGTGCGCGTTTCCGCGCAAGTTCAACTGTTGGGTTACGTAGGGCGAATACGTTGCGCATGAAAAATAGCATCAATATTCAATAATTTTGACCGTGCACTGCCGAGTAAATCTAAAACTAATATGAATCCAACTGTTTACTGCTCTCATTTCTACTCTATTTTAACAGTGCTCTACATTTTCGCAAAATTTAATTAAATATTCATATTAATCTCGGTATAAACCATATTGACAAATGACAACATTTAGTCCATTTTGTATGTTTTTAATCATCACTGCTTATTCTTCAATTAGATACTCCCTCCGTCCCGGTCTAGTTGTTACGTTTCTTTTCGGCGCGGAGTTTTAGGAGAGCTGAAAAGTAATGTAAA